>JAQZBX010037221.1:11335-23983 GCA_029593785.1 Cabassous unicinctus | reverse complement strand
GAAGGGAAGGGAAGGGAAGGGAAGGGAAAAAAGGAAGAGAGAAGGAGAGAAAGGAGGCTATTTTTCTCAAGATTTAAGTCCACACGTAACTCACTCCCATGCTTCCTCAGTCTGAAGTGAGGCCATTCCATTTCTCATTGTCCACCCCTGAAGAAATGGAGCAGACAAACAGTCTGTAGTCCACACACTGCTTTGCATTCCATGCACATGAGAGGGAACCCTGCACTGTTAAAGTTACTCCTGCATTGGGGGGTCTGGGTTCTGGAAGGGGAGGGGAAGAAGAGGGAGGGGCCAGTAAGAAAGCCTAATGGAATTTATTCGTGGAAATCTACTCCTTCCTTGTTCACCTTTCCTTCCAAACGCCTTCTAGAAAATCTATTCTTTCCTTACAGTGGTTAAAAAAAAAAAAAAAAGACCCAGGTTAAGACCAACACAAAGTTAAGGTGTGGATTTCGTGGATTTTCTCTTTTGTGTTATGAGAAATATAGGTTGCAGAAATTAAATAACTTAATTATATCTGGAATCCTCAGTAATTGATACTATTTATTAAAATGCAGTAATTCACCAGGTTTTGCAAAGAATTAAATGTTGACCCTTTAACTAATTAAATATAACTAATTAAATTAAATATAACTTTTTTTTTTCAACTAAAACGACTAGCTTGCTGTACCAGGTGTTTCACCCAATGGCTTAGGCAGTAGTCCTCAAAGGGACTTGTTAGACATGTAAATTCTCAGGCCCTACCCCAGCCCTACAGAGTCAGAAACTCTGGAGGTGGAGCCCAGCAATCTATTTTTTAAAAGCCATCCAGGTGATTCTGAAGCACACTAAAGGTGAGAATCAGTGAGTTAAGGCGTATTCCCATTTCAGAGAAATGAAAAACTTGGGCACAAAGAGTTTAAGCAATTTTCCCAGCACCACACAACTAGAAAGAGGCAGAAGCTGCCCGACTCTAAAGCCCTCGCTCTTCACCATTAGGTTATACCAGGTCATGGACCTCAGCTTACCTGAAAACTCATTGTCAAGACAGATACATGAGAAATACACTACAGAAGAAGAATTTAGATTTTAAAAAGTAACAACAACAAAAAACAAACAAACAGCTAACATATGGATTAAAACTTGTCTTGCCTGGCCCAATCTCAGTCTATAAAATGCTGAACTCAAAAAGCTTTGATTCAAATGCTAAACTCAAAGGCCAGGTAGGTACTGGAAAACAATGACAGGAATCAGAAGCTGCACAGAGCCGAAGACCCCTGCCCCATGGCAGCCACGTGACTCGGTGCCAGCAGAGCAATGCTACATCAAAAGGATCTCTCAAGAAAGGCCAGAAATACACAATTTTTATTTGGAATCATTTTGATTTTGAAATATTGCAAATGTTAGCCACTGGCTCATGAATTTTGGGTAAACTATATCATTAAAAAATAAACAGGGATTTTGCTTACAGGGTGCTATTTTGCAACGTCTGGCTGAGAAATCTTTCATAACATTTAATGAACCCAGATCAGAAGGCTGAAGGTATATAAGGTTCATGGAAAATATGTGTGGAAATGGCATGGGAAATTGAACTCATGGAACTGCGCTAAATGATCATGTTATCAAAAATGTGTGAGAAATGGATGAGGCTCAAGCGATTGGGCTCCCGCCTACCATATAGGAGGTCCAGGGTTCGATTCCCGGGGCCTCCTGGTGAAAGGCGAGCTGGCCTGCATGGTGAGCAGGCCCGCACAGGAGTGCTGGCCTGTATGGAGACTGGCGCAGCAAGGTGGCACAACAAAAAGAGACACAGAGGAGAGACAATAAGAGACACAGCAGACCAGGGAGCTCAGGTGGCGCAGGAGATTGAGCACTTCTCTCTCACTCCGGAAATTCCCAGGATCGGTTCCGGTGTCGCCTAAAGACTTCTCTAAAAGACAAGCAGACACAAAAGAACACACAGAGCAGACAGTGAGTGCAAAACAACGGGGTGAATGGGTCAGGGCGGGGGAGGTATAAATAAATAAATCTTTTAAAAAAATGTGCCTAAACCTGATGGCTATGTCATAATGGCCACTTTCATTAATTCATAGTTTGGAATGGTATTACATAATATCTCCATGCTTTTACAATCTTCACTGTGATCTTGTACCTTGCACATAGTTTCATGAGCAACTATTTGAGTAAATTGCTGGAAAAGTATCTTTTGAGAGTGTGTTAAGGGTTTGTGTGGGCACCATTTTAAATTTTCATTGAGAAAGCCACTCCATAGACTGAAAAACATTCAAAGGAAGCAAGTTTGGAAGGGTTTCTGCAAAATCCATCTCAACTGCAGACAGAAGTGATTTTAATGCCTGTTATTTTGGGAGCAGTTCAAAGTTGTTTTTTCATTGTAAATAGCATTAAAGTGCTCTGTGGAGGCAAGTATTACTTTTTTCTTGGCCCACTGCACTTCAGTAATGGTTCTTTTACACTGAAGGCACAACAATAAGACTCAGGAAGTCATGCACAATATATTGGGGACAACAGGGAAGAAGTGGGAGGGGAGGGGAGGTCATATGGTAAGTATATAGAAGAGAAATTCAGGGGCGGAGATTCTGTGCTTGGGAATACCAGCCAAGACAGGGAACATCTGGAAAACCTGCTCTGTATTATGTGGTCATTCCACAAACTTTTCCAAGGAGTCACATAAGGAGAATATTATGTTTTAATTAGAGCTGGGCTTGCTCCAGAGAAAAGAGGGTAAAGGAGAGGTTTGGTGAACAACTGTCTTTTAGTTTGGCCGGGTCTATGAATTGCAATTAACCACTTAGCTGCCTCTTGATGTGCTCTGCACATTCCGATAGCTCAGCGATTTAATGATTTAATGGAATATCACACTGGGCTCTTGCCCAGCCCTAATCTATGAATGCGGAGCAGAAGCAGTTGGCTAGTCTCAACTGAAGAAGAAAGGTCAAACCAAGGACATTTGTGTGGGGCAGGCACCACCAGGAAGCCAATGTGGTATCCTCACTCCCCAGCCCCCTTTCTTATGTCACATGGCAAGTTTATCAGTTATTCTCTAATAGTAAGAAGAGAGTCAGGGACAAGAGTAAAAATAAGAATGTTTTGAAGGTAAGTAATTTTTAAAGGTAATATTATTCTATTTCATTTTATGAGGAAATACAGTTATTATGCCTAGAAATATAATAGTTCATGTATCTGAACTCCCCTTAATAGCAATTAAACACATTTTTAATCCTAATAATTTATTAGTTTTTTTTACTTAAGCATCTAATAAATTCAATTTAATAAATAGAAAAGAATTGCAAGAAATAAATATTGCTCACACTTTTATATTTTTTTACAACTTCATCATCACATATTTATTGAGCTTCAAACTATGTATTCGGTACTGTCTCCCTGTGGGGGGTACAAGGACATATAAGACCCACCCCCTCCTCTCAAGGGACTAATAGTCAAATGAAACAGCCAATCAGAGAGCCTTGAGATGTTAAGAATAATATAAGTGCCACACTAATGCAAAAAGCTAATAATTGGGAAAACTGAGGGTGGTGGGGTATATGGGAATCCTGTACTTTCTGCATGGTTTTTCTGTAAACCTACAACTGCTGTAATAAACAAACGAAAACAATATAACATGTGACCATGATACATATGATGGGACATGGAAGTTGCTAAGCTAATAGTTCAAAAAGAAAAACCACGGACTTGGGGAGTAGAAACAGCAGGGGTGGGTTCCTGGGGAAGAGAGCTTGTTTGGGTCCTTGAAGGATGGGGAGAATCTGGGTAAGTGAGGAGGAGGAGGAGCGCGGATCAAGCAGGGAGTGGGCTAGTTTCTGAGCAGATGCCCAGAAGGCAGTGCAGGCGTCCCAGCAAGGCTGAGCAGAGGCTCCTCAAGGCGGCCCAGGGAAGGTGACCCAGAAAGCAGCCGGGGACCACGCTGACAACTGCGGAGGACCTTGACTGAGGAAGGATAAGGAAGAAAAGCGTCCAAAATTAGTAACTACATATTTTAGGAGTACACAGGCTTAACATATACCAGGAGTCAGGGGAATCGGATACTGCCAAATGTGCAAGGAACATTATTTTCTCAAATGTAATCTCGGTGGCATATGGCAGTTTAGACCTGATGTCCACTGCAATTTCTATGTTTCTCCTCCTTTATACCCCAGGCCCAGGATCGCTTTGCCGTCTGAGCTACTCTAAATTCCCAACCCCTTGCTTTACTGACCCCATGCCAATAATATGTCAACTCCTTCCCTTTCCTCTTTCAGCATATCTTCTCCAGACAGTATTTTGCATTTGTATGCAAACCACAGCCTTTCCAAAAGTTTAAAAAGTGCAGTGTATATAAGTTGCTCTTTCCAAAAGAAGGAAGATGGCATCTGAGTCTTGGAATCACCCTCCTTCTACACTCTTCCAGCTGCTGAGTACATATACATGTACCACTTGGTTTATTTACTAGGAAAGCTCAAAATGTTTCCCAATCCAGAATATATCCCTGCATGTTCTTCCTACTAGTCTAACCAGAAATCCCATTGTCCTCCTCCTCTAATGCGATAAACCAAATCTAATTGGAGAATAATTATAAAATACACTGATGTGCAATTTGTTTCACTAACCCAGTAATTAATTAATATACTACTTATGGTTCAGAAGAGCTCTTCAGACACAGCACAAATTCCACTGGATGAAAGAGAATACCAAAGACATAAGCCAGGGACAGCATCTTTACATAAGACAGGCCAGGAGAAAAAGATAAGAGGGAGAAAAAGACAAGATCTTTTGTGGGTCTATGGTGAGATTTGTTTTACCCCATTTGCGGATTCTCCTCTTGCCCTTTTAACTTGTGAGATAGATTGTGTGTTTTGCAATGATTTGGCAGCAATATTCATGCAGCTAAAACTAGCTGGTAGATGGGCTTTTTTATGTCTAAACTTTCCAACCACCAGAAGCTTCTAGGTGAGAGAATAGTTCCAATCAATAGAACTCATCTACCATCGACTCTTCATTGATTTGAGGACACAAACTCTATTCTCATTCATGTAAGACACAACTCCTAGCTCCTTTTGCCTTCAAGAAATTGACTCTCGCAGTAGGAAGTGCCTGGGATTTTCCCTTCCATTGTTTAAAAGGTACAGCGTATATAAGTTGCTCTGGACATTTCATATAAAATGATTACAAACCTATCTCCTATGTGCCTTTGGAGAGGTGATAGTTGAAGCTAAATTAATCTCTTGGTAATTATTGCAATGAGCAAGTATTAAATGATCACTAAGTCGACCAAATCATTTTAAAAATATTCCTTCTTTTTTGGATAATTGAATGTATTCCTCATAGCTGGTTACAAGATTCTGGGTGATACCAGTCAATGGTCCACTATTATAAACTGAAGGAAGGCAGGTTTTATTTTAGTCCTTTCAGCTCTGTCTTCTATAACTGGCTTTTCTCTTTAGAAATATAGTGAACTCTGCTTTGTAGCATCCACCTGGGAAGCTTCAGTGTTTCTCCCCTAAAGGTGATGGAACCTCAGATGACCCAGAATGGTTACTTTCTCTAGACCCTCCTCTTTTGGCAACCTTTCTTTCAATCAGCTTCTTTTCCGTGGCAAAGTATACTCCAAGAGTTTCCCCAGCCCAGGCCAGGTGTGCCCGTGTCAGAACCCTGTTTTCCTGGAGATGGTGTGTTTGGTGCAGTGAGGCAGTTTGCGCTGGCAAGCCAGCACCACCCATGAAGAATGAGGACTCAAAAGCCACAAGTTCAGCTGATTTCCAATCTAAGGTCTATACAAAGGAAATAGTAAACCCACTGCAACATGGTTCTTTGCCAGTGTCTGCATATGAATCCTGCTTTATATTTTTATCGCTCTTAACATGAGGTTGAAAATTCAGCTGAGACTCTCTTTAAAAAAAAACTGATCAATTTCCTACCTATTGTCTGCAAAAAAGGATGTACCTGTATTAAGTTATTGCGGTTTTAGTGCATATTTCATTGGCACCAGCTGTTAGGTAGATGTGAGAGGCTTTGTGCTTGCATGTAGCCTGTCATCTATTCCAGTTTCTCCCTTCAGTATGTCACCTGATTCTTTATTTCTGCATTAGAAATACCCTGTCCTTGGCAAAAGGAGCAATGTTTATGCAAGCTTATCTTTTCGGAAAGTGAAATTATTTAGAAAGATTCTTTTTTTCTTTTAAAAGAAGTTTCTTCTACATCCATGGGGTTTTCTTTAACAATGAGAATTAAGTCAAGCCACATACTCTGGACTCATCCTGTGTCAATTTACGAAAGGAATGCTGATTAGGAAATTCCATTTTATTACGTGAAGCCACATTGGACAAAGATAAGACAAACTTGCTTAAATGAATTACTATTTCAGGGTTGGAGGAATTCCCAAACTACAGAAAACTGAAAGGAACAACTCCCTTCCTCTCTAATTCTTTAAGTTCTGCACTGTATGTCCTCAGTGTATTATTTCAGATTTTAAATGCCTAGAGTCTAAGGGGAAATATTTCTATCTACTTTTCTCATGCTATACAAACTTCATCACGGCACAATACGTGTATGGATGTTTTTGATAAAGATGATCGTGGTGATAAGGCAAACAGATGTGCCCAACATTAGGAAACATCAAACAACCTGATTAGATTGTAGACTTTCCTACAGATAATTTTCATATAGTGAACTCTAAAATAGGCAATGAATGTTTATTTTGGTGACGATAATGTTCACATAAGGCAGTGCTCCCCAAACTCCTTTATACAACAGAATCACCTGAGGTTTTGTTAAAAAAGCAGATTCCTGAGCCCATCCCCAGAAATTCTGATTCAGTAGGTCTGGGTAGGGCTGAGAAATCTGCAGTTTTGATTAGCACCTCAGGTAATACTAAGGTCTACGGACCACAATTTGAAAAATACTGCCAAAGGGCATGAACTGTAAAGAAAGTGCAGTTTATTTCCAGCAGGTCAAGGAACACTTTACAAAGCAATATGGTAACAAATTCTCTCTGAAGAACAGAAGGAAGATTGCCAACCTAAAAGGAAAGGACATTCTGTTCATTTGTTCATTGACTCATTCATTCATTTCAACATACAATCCCCCTGAGCACCTATTACAAAGTACCTATATGCCTGCCTGGCCCTGTGGCTGCTCTCTGAGCTCCGGGCACAGATAGGGGTTAGCAGAAGAGAAGGTCCATTATCAGAAACAGAATCATCAAGTGAAGAAGAGCATTCTTTCTCTTCTTAAATTTTCATGTCTTTGAGGCCTGTAGCCATCATTCTGCAAGCACGTTGTCCTTGCTTCCAGTGAGGTCTCACACAAGCTCTCATGTTCTATTCCATGGTTTCAGCACTTTGCTTTTACTTTCCAGAGCACCCTTTGACTCTAGAGATTTACAAGTGGTTGGCTTTGAGCTTGAGCCCACATCACTCTACATCAGGCTGGATTCCCTTTGTTCTGATGATAGAGTTGGCAGATGGAAGCCAGTTTAACACAACTCAAGCTAAGTGAGGGAAATTCTATGTTGGGCAAGTTAATACTATTTTTCCAAACTTAGAGTTTGTTTTCTACTGAGAATAAATTTAATGATATCACATGACTCACTTTCAAAACATATTGTTTTATTTTCTCAAGCTAAAGGACAGTCCAATTAAATTTAGCCTTTAAAGTAGATCACATCCCCATTTCCTTAGATTTGTATGAAAAGAAGTCACATTTTATACCACCATATGTATTTCTGTGTACAGGACTCAGATAAATAGGAATCTCATAAAGTCTCTGATACAAGGATTTAATGGTGGAGCATACAAAACAGGAGAAGCAGAATCTGATCTCCTTTAAAAACCTGGCTTAATGCAGTGCCTTGCAGTAGGATTTAGTTGACTACCAGAGGTTTGGAAACTGCTCAGTTTTATATAGAGAGAATTGCTATTTCCAGAAATGGTGGGATATGTTTTTCAGGCCAAATCTTCTGCAGAAAACAACTAAAAGGACTGGATAAAATGTCAACCAAAAATGTCAACAAATTGCCAAAGCTGTAAGGAACAGAGCCAAAGCCAAAGGGAAAGAGAGAACTGTGACAGTTTGAAGCTTTCTGTGGACCCCAGAAAAGATCATGCTCTTGAAGCTAATCCATTCCTGTGGGTATAGGACCCTTTGATTGGATTGGGTTCAATTGAGGGGGCCTTTGATTGGATTACTTCAGTGAGGCCTGACCCAGGGTAGATCTTGTTCCTCTTGCTGGAGTCCCTTATAAATGGAGCACTGAAAGTAGAGACACACAGAGACCGAGAAGGGACCCAGGACCCAGAGAGGAACCCTGGAGAGAAGAAGTCACAGATGGAGCATCCAGAAGCTGAAGCAGCAAGACCCAGAAGAGAGGCAGATGCCTCCATTTGCCTTGCCACATGGAAGGAGCCCAGGATCACCAGCAGCCAACTTTCAGTGAGACAGCATCTCTGATGATGCCGTAATTTGGACATTTTCACAGCTCAGAACTGTAAGCTTTTAAACTAATAAATCCCCATTATAAAAACCAACACATTTCTGGTATGTTGCTTCCAGCAGCCTTTAACAAGCTGAAACAGGAGCCTGGAGAGGAAGGTAAGACCTGAGTACCACAGATGCTTTTTACATAGAAGACATTTGCTACATTTTTTTTTATTTTTGGCCTCATGCAGAGGGTTACAGAAGTCAAAGCTCATGGCCAGTGCAAGTGGGAAGATTAAGAGGAAACCTTCCCCACTTTAAACTGGACCCAAAGACTAGACTAGACTCTCAGAGTACCTGCTACCGGAACTAAATTAACCTCCACTACATACATAGGCAGAAAAAGGAAGGAAAGGGGGCGAGGGGGAGGAAAACACCATCTCTGAGATGTTATGGCCACAAGCCAGCCCTCATGTGGCTTTACACTGGCTTTGCATCACCTGGAGGGCCCAGAAAATCCCAAATCCTGAACCAAATTTAAGTTGGCCGAGGGCTGGTAAAGCCCAAGCTACCAGGCAGAAGCAGAATCTCTCCGGAGGCATGCACCTTCATCCTAGACCTCAATCTCCACAAACAGTTTTTTTCAAATGCAACGACAAGTACACAGACCAAAGTAACCAAACACAGAAACGAGGCACATGAGCAAGTCTGGTATCTGCAGATTCCTAAACTGTGCTCCGTGGAAAAAGGATCATTAGGAAAGGAGGAGGCAGCTGTGAGGAAGAGAGCCAGCCACCTGAGCAGCTCCACCAGCACAGGAGCTCTTTAATCCATTTAACATTTGAAGAGAAGTTTCTGTGGCTAGAAAAGATTAAACACCACAGTGTCGGTGGGATATAAATACTGGGATTTCTTATTTTTTAAAATGGCTCATAGTGGCACCCAACTACTTGACAATTAAGTAGCCAAACAGAGTAAAAGACACCAAATTCCTTCCTAATGTACTTGGGAACAAATTCTCTATGTGTGAGGAATTCAATGAGTAAATAAGTCTTTAGAGTCTCAAAATAAAATGGCAAGAGGAGGGCTTGAGATTTTAAAAAATCCATTTTCAGAGGTGAAAACGGAGGCAGGAAGCTGCATCTGGGTGACGAGTAGGTCAGAGATAGCACAAGGAAGTGGCCCATAAGTCTTCACGATTTTATATGGCAGAGCCTATTAGTCCAACTGTTATCATCTGAATTCATCAGTCCTCTTGATTTTGTTCATGTGTTTTAGATTCAAAACATATATTCCGTTAGAATTCTGCCCCTTTTTATTTTTAAAACCATGTGTGGTTTAGGGTCAATTTAATCTGCGTGTTTCCTATTTTCTTATAATTAAACCACCAAAATATTGTCCTTTAAAAACTATTTACTGTGCATAAAATCTTCTGAGCACTTTCAATAAACTTCTTAAAAGCATTTCTATCCCACTTAAAAACAGAAGTTGCACTGCGTTATGGGTGACCTGGTGCAAAAACCGAGAATGCCCTTTAAAATTCCGAAACCTTGAAGTCTGAATAATTTCTAAACTTGGAGAAAATGATTTCACTCATTCCTAAAGGCTTTGTGTTGCTAAAGAAGACATTTGGAGCAAAGATGAGTTCCATAAGAGGAGAAATCAGAGCTGCAGGAGAAATCGATGGTATGTGAATTTAGCTAAGGCCCCTGAAGAACAGTTGGAAGTCCAACTTGTCACATTGCCATCCACAGAGCAAGGAAAAACCCAAATGCATATCAAATATTTGACAAGACTAAAGAGAAATGTGATGTCCATATGAAATAATATTTGTTCATAGCTCTAAGAAAACAAAGGAATATAAATGTATGGATTTTGGCACACGCAATTTGCTCTCTAGACTAATCCTCTGCTGTTGGCAGCCCATGGAGAACCCTTAATAACTTTACCAACATCAAATAATTAATTCCTCATAAAGGATAAATAGAATCTGTTATTTGAGCACTAACTCTTGTCAGGTAGATCTGCAGAACTGCGGCGGCAGGGCTAAGTAGGGAGAGAGGATCTTTCATAGAAGGGCAAAGGGGTAGCAGGCTAGGAAAGTGAGTGGAGTTCTGTAGAAAAATCTCTCCCCTGCTCTGACAGCTGTTGATAAGAGCCAGGCAGCAGTAAGCATGCCTGTGAGAAGAAAGCTCTCCAGCTAGGCACCATGGTGCATTCAGGAGGCATTTCCAGGGAATGCATAAATTCTGCTGTTCTGAGGAGCCTGCACTCTTAGAGACTGCAGGCTCGTTATCACCAAGCATTCAAATACTGAGCAGACAGGAAGCAGGGGCTTCCCCACCAGGGTTAATGGCACACGAGCTCTAAGGAAAAGAGACCTGAGTCCATTTCCAGCAATTGTTAGAGAAGGATGGTGGCGGGACCCTTGGGGATGTTAGAGTCCCTTATGCACTACTGTTCTCATGTAATTGCTAGGATCTTACTTTATCCAGGCCTTAATCTTCTACAGAGAAATCCCCACTGCTTAGGTCCTGGAGATAACAGAAAGTTTGATATTTTCTAATATAATAAATAAAACAACTTATACTCAGAGTGCTTTACAAATCACTGACACATGCATTAAATATCTCATTTGATGATGCAGTTGATTTTAATCACAGAAACAATAGTGACAATAACAGGCATTACTAGAACTAATAAGTGACTTTAGCAAAGTTGCATGAGACAGAGTTGCTATGTGAAAATCAATTGTATTTCTATATACTAGCAACCACTGGAAATTTTCAGTGGCTTTATTAAGGTACAATTGGCACATAATAAACTGCATATATTTAAAGTGTACAATTTAAGTTTACACACATGCACACACACATATACATACCCAAGAAACCACCACTATAATCAAGATAATGAACATATCCATCAGCCGTTTTCTTGTGCCCCTTTGAATCCTTCTCTCTCACCTTCCCATTCCCTTCCATCCATCTGCTTTCTGTCACTATAGAGTCATTTGTATTTTCTAGATTTTTGTATTTATATATATAATCATAGAATTATGATTATATATATTTTGGGCCTGACTTCTTTCACTCACCATAATTATTTTGAGATTTCTCCATCTTGTTGCTTGAGGAGCTTCATGCTTAGGATGCACTGAGTCTCTTGGATCTGCAGGTTTAAAACTTACATCAAATTTGAACATTTTTTCAGCCATTATTTCTTCATATATTTTATTCTGTCCCCCCGTCTCTCCTTTCCTTCAAGGAATCAAATTACACATATATTAGGCTGCTTGAAGTTGTCCCATAGCTCACTGATGCTCTGTTCATGTTTTCAATAAGTCTTTTTTTCTCTGTGTTTCATCTTAGATAGTTTCTATTGCTTCAAATTTATCTTTTCCTCTTCAGTGTCCAATCTGCAATTAATTCCATCCAGTAAATTTTCAACCCAGACATGGTAGTTTCCTTTGCTAGAAGTTCCATTTAATTTTTTAAAAAAATATTTTTCATGTCTCTACTTAACACGTTTCACGTTTCTTCTAGTTCTTAAACATACAAAACACAGTTATAGAATTCATTTTAATGCTTTGTCTACTAAGTTTACCATAGATGTCATTTATAAACCAGCTTGGATTTATTGAATTTTCTCCTAATTATAGGTCACACTTTCCTGTTTCTTTGTATATCTGATAATTTTTTATTGGATGCTGTAACCGTTGGGGAATTTGATGTAATTATGAATTCCAAAAATATAATTGGATCATGCCTGTAATCTGATCTGTTAATCTGGGCATGATTGAATTATGATTAGGGTGTTGACTGGGCCATGTCAGTCAGTAGGGCGTTAAGCCCCACCCCTTGGTGGGTGGGGAATTGAATATAAAAGGCAAGGCAAAGAACAGTGTTGAAGCAGTCTTTTGAGAAGCAGTCTTCGAAAAGCAGCTTTGATGTTAGAAAGAAGGCCCCAGGAGAAGAGAAGCGAACCGTTCGCCTAATCACCTACAGCTGACCTTGTGGAGGAAACAGGAGCTAAGCCCAGAGAGAAACGCAGCCCCGGGAAGAGAGGAATCCAAGAAGCCTGAACCCTGGCAAATGTCGGCAGCTGTCTTGCTCCAACATGTGACATTGGACTTTGGTGAGGGAAAAAACTTATGCTTTATGGCCTGGTATCTGTGGACTTCTACCCCAAATAAATACCCTTTATAAAGACCAACTCATTTTTGGTATTTCACATTAG
>JAQZBX010037221.1:0-11235 GCA_029593785.1 Cabassous unicinctus | reverse complement strand
TGCCAAACATGAATTTCACATGGTAGGGTGATGGATATTTTTGTATTCCCAAATATTTTTTAGTTTAATTCTGTGATGCAGTTAAATTACTTGGAATGATTTTGATCCTCTTGGGTCTTGCCTTTAAGCTTTGTTAGGTGGGACAAAAGCAGTGTTTAGCCTGGGGCTAATCTTGCCCATATCCAATGCCCAGGAAATTATGAGGTTTTTCAGTATGGTTGGTAGAAACAAAAACTATTCCTGGCACTTGTGAGTTCCAGGTGTTGTTCCCTCTAAATCTTTTGGGTGATTCCTTCCCTGGCCTCTGGTAGTTTTCTTTCAAGCATGAACTAATCAGTACTTAGCTGAAGACTTGTGGAGACTCTGCAGATTTCTGGCACTCTCTCTCCATGCAGCTTTCTCCTCTCCAGTCCTGGGCCCTAGGAGCTCAAGCTGTCTTGGGCCCTCTGAACTCCTAGCTCTATCTCCTAAACTGAGGGGGACTGCTCGGCTTTTCCTGGGTTTCTTGCCTCCTCTGCCATGGCCAGGAATGCTCCAGGAGGTGAGCTGGGTAATTGTAAGGCTCACCTCATTTTCCCCCATCACTCTGGAATCACTGTTCTTAATTGCCTGATGTCCCATTTCCGGATGAAACCACTATTTTATATATTTTGTGTTCTAGTTGTTTTCATTAAAAGGGTAGATTAATCCTTATCACTCCATCTTGGCTTAAAATGAAAGTTCCACAGTAGGAAAAGAAAATGAGCAAAGTACCAATTACAACTGCATCAAAAATATAAAATCTTAGGGATAAAGTTAACACCAGGTGTGTAAAACTTGTACATTGAAAATTCCAAAACATTTCTGAGAGAAATAAAAGCAGACCTAAATAAACAGAAATGGACTATGTTCATGTGTCTGGAGACACAATATTGTGAAGATGTCAATTCTCCCCAAATTGCAATTTCAATTAAATCCCAGCAGGCCTTTTTGTAGAAATTGACATGCTGATTTTAAAATTTATATGGAAATGTAAAAGATGATCCAGAAAGCTAAAATTATTCTAAAAAAGAAGAACAAATCTGGAATATTTGCTCTACCTGATTTCAAGACAATATAAACTATAGTAGGAAAGATAGTGTGATGTTGGTTTAAATATAAACATGAAGATCAATGGCATAGAATAGAGAGACCAGAATTAGATCCTCATGTATATGGTCAATTGATTTTCAACAAAGATGCCAAAGTAATGCAGTGGGGGAAAGTAGAGCAGTTAGAGCCAGATCTACCTGGCAAGGTGAATAAACCAGAGCAGAAAGAGGCTAGATGGAGAAAACTGACAAGAGATTGGAGCCAAGAGTCCATCCCTCATGTCAGGGAGTGGTCTTTAGTGGAGTGGTGGGAGGATCTCCAAAGGACCCATAAAAAGCCGTAGCTTGGGCATCTGTCACAGGGAACACACTGAGAGAAGGCTTATAACATCCCCAGTTCAGCAAGTCTTTCTGTTTTCCTCTAATCCCCTCCTGCTGGCCTTGACTCTGGGGGTGCCAGAGACAACATTGTGAATTGGAGCCAGGGAATCAAGGACTGCAAAATAACCACCACCACCCTCTTCCTGCTATTCATCTTCAGGATCAAGGACCAGGATTCAGATGGTGGAAGACAGAAACTCTAAACTGGATGAAATATTGAAATTTGGACTTTCCTTTGACAGGATTTTTTAATACATGAGCATGAGACTGGCCTAATACCCAAAAGTGATTAGAAAAGCTATGAAACTGGTCAAGAATATTACCCAGGAGCAGGATGGAGCTCTGATAGAGCATGAGGGAAGGTAGGAGGGAGAAAAACAATACTATCTCCTGATTATGAACTTCAGCCCATTCAAAAAATTGTTAAAATTAAGTATTCATTCACGTACCAGCTAAAAGCATGTTGCATCCCACCAGTGACCCACATCCTATATTCCACACTTAAGAAAGACGAATTACATCACACAAGAATAATGGGACCATGGAGATGACAGCATTTCAGCATTGAGAAAGTCCCTCAGCCATTGCCTATGTTAAGTGTCAAATAGAACCATTCAGAGACAAGGACAAGATCTCAGAGATGGCAATGGCCTGCCCCAAATTACACAGCTAGTTATTTAACCAGAACTCAAGTATTTTAATTCCTAGATCAGCGTGCTTTCCCAAATACCACATTGTGTCCCTGATTTACCATTGCTGTTTTAATATTGTGTTGGCAATTTAATTAAGGAATATATAAAATTTGTTTTCCTTGTTGTTTTTATAAAAAAAAAAAAAACACCTCTGAATTTTCCCAGTTTAATTAATCCAATACTAAAACTGAGAAGATATATTGTCTTCAGTTTTCCACTCTATCCCTACTATGTCTTCCAGGCCACCCACTTGCCTCAGAGGTTGGGCCCAAAACGCTATGAGTAGAAGCTTTTATGTAGTGTATTCATTCATTCAACAAATGTTTATTAAACTTCCAGGCATTGGGAGTAGAACAGAAACAAGTGCGAGTCTTGCCTGCAGTGGTTCAGCATCAGCAAGTACAACAGTGTGAGAATGCTCTGATGACCAAGTACAGCAGAATGCTGAGTGACTGAGAACCAAGAGCACCGAGCCAGTCCTGGGGCAAAGGAGGTCAGGGAAGGCTTTGCCTAAATAAAGAGATACAAATATTTATATATATGTTTGATTCACATCAGACATTCAGACTAACAAAAGTGGCATCAAGATTTCCACTGGTTTGCATGTTGGTTGGGCAGGAAAAGACACTCTGACAGACCCACTCTGTCTCCATGCCCCAGCTGGTGGCATCTAAATGTGGGCCTCTCCCACTTCCCCTACATGATTTGAAAGACACATCACTGCACCCTGAGCAGACAGAAAAGGAGAACTGGGTAGTTCAAGAACAAGAATCAGCCTTGAAATTGTGTTAATTGCATCTCTCTCTCTGTGAGTTTGCAAATAAAGTGAGCAAAATGTGCAACTCAATTGGCTCCCCAAAGATGTCCATGTTCTCATCCCAGAACCTGTGAAGAGATCACTTTATATGGCAAAAGGGACTTTGCAGATGTGATTAACATTAAGGACCTTGAGATGGGGGAAGAATACCCTGGATTACCCAGGTTGGCCCAATCTTAACATGTGAAACCTCAGCTGGAGTCAGAGGGAGCTGTGACTACAAAGGAAGGGTTGGAGAGATGCAACGTTGCTGGATTTGAAGATGGAGTAAGGGGTCCCCGAGCCAAGAAATGTGGGAAGCTTCTAGAAGCTAGAAAAGACAAGGAAATAGGTCTCTTCATAACTCCAGAAAGGAACACAGCCCTGCTAATGCCTTGGTCTTAGCCTAGTGAGACCCGTGTTGGACTTGTAACCTACAGAGTTGCAGGCTAATAAATCGGTGTGGATTAAGCCACTAAGTTTGTGGCAATTTGTTAGAGCAGCAATAGAAAACTAATACTGACTTTGTGACTCCTCATTACAGTGAGGGGAAAGTGTAGTTGAGAGATGGCGCCCAGGAAGGTTAATGACATGCCACTAAGCAAATGTCAGAGATAACCATCCAAACTGTTTTTATTGTGTGTGTGGGTTTAAAGCTGCTCACAGGGGGCTATTTTAGTTATTCAAGGGATGTGTTTTCAAGGGAGTAGGGAGGATTCCTCAAGGAAGATGAGTCAATTTCTTCAGAGAAGACTGACTGACCTCAAGGACCTAATGAGAAGAAAACTGTAAATTCCATGTATGCCTCCTCCGTTTGTCATTGGACTGCTGGCTGTGAGAAGCCACAGAGAGGAACTGTCTGGATGCAAGCTTGGGCCCTGGGGCCTAAGCAGTTTTCTCTTTCCAGTACTCAGCTGCTGAGAATGTACCTGAGGAAACAGATAGGTTATTGGGGCAATAAAAATCATAGAGATATGTGGTGTGGGACTTGTTACTTACTTTTACTGTCTAAACCATCAGAGAGAGTCATTTGTAAGAATTCTTTCACATTTGTATTGGAAAGGAATTCTTCTTCCTCCTTCTTAGCTGAAAAGGGCACCCATGAGGATAAGTGGAATTGCATCATGAATTTTTCCTTTGTCTTCAGCAGCATCCTGCTTTTGGTTTGCTAGAAGTGGGATTTACATGAAATAGAGTCTTATTCTCTCTAAAAGTTCACCTCTAGGCACAGATCAAACAATAATGGCTGTGTGATAAAGTACCTCTGCCCTTATGATGTAATGAAATTGCCCCAAACGTAAATGCTTTAAAGTTCCTTTCCATCTTTGCTTTCCCGGCAGTACAAATCATCTGCCATTTTATTTTATTTTCCTGCAACTTACTCTTTATGCCCCTTCTTTATTCATGTTCCTGGTGATTAGGTGTTGGGTTTGAGAAGCTTTGCACAATATCACAAATTCTCAGAATTGTCAAGGTATTGAAGAGTTCATTTAATCCTCCTCTTTGCTCTTCTACTCTGGGGCTTTGCCCGAGCCAGCAGAGGTACAAGATGTTTCCCATACTCCTAAAGAGTCCCTGGCTTGGAGAAGAAACCCATTGGTCTATTTACTGTTGTGAGAATCCTCCTTATGTCTAAGAAAAATCTTACTTGCTCTAAATAGTGATCTTTTACTTTGCCTTTCATGGAAAGGTTAGCAAGTTCTTTAGAAGTACCTTAAATATATTAAGGGAACCCCAAAGCACTAAACGTAGGAGCGCAGAGATCACTGTCTCAACCACTTCTTTTTACAGATGAAGAAACTGAAACCCAAAGAAACCCAAGGATCACATTGCAAGGTGGTAGTCAAACCAAGACGGATGGACACAAGTCCTGAACTCCTGGCCCACTGCTCTCTATCTCATGCCGGAACAACTATAAGAGATTTTAAAGAAACCATCGTTGGGAGGTATAGCATGAATCAAGTGGTTAGGGAGTAGAAGGTTGGAATATAGATTGCCTGGATACAGTATTTGTAGTTCCTAGAAGTGATACCCTACACTAAAAGTGAAGATAGTATCAAAATAATATTTAATAGCATTTTTGGTTTTAAGAAAAATAAAGGTAGCAAAATAACTATCTGGCTCAAGTCTCTTGATATTCTAGAATGTTCACCTCATTGCTTTTTAAAAACAAATACGAGGGGCGGATGTGGCTCAAATGGTTGGGATTCCATCTGCCATATGGAGGGACCTGGGTTCGATCCCCAGGACCTCCCGATAAAATAAAAGAAATATAGAAGGCATACGTACCGCCAGGCCCTGCCAAGCCACACAGCAAGATGATGTCCTAACAGGAGAGAGACACAGGGGAGAGCCAAGGTGAGACGCGCTGAAAAACCAGGAACCGAGGTGGTGGAATGCCTCTCTCCCACATTGGAGGTCCCCAAGATCAAATCCCGGTGAAGACTGGAGGAGAAGGATGAGAAAGAAGAGAGGGCAGGAAACAGACACAGAGAATTGCCTAGCGAATGGACACAAGAAGAGCAAACAGGGGCGGGACGGAGGGTTAAAATGGATAAAAGTAAATAAATAAATCTTAAAATATATATGTATATAAAAAAAAAAAAAAACGAATACAACAATAAAATTCGGCTGGTGTCTTAAAGGCTATCACCCCTGATTCTGGCAAGCTGCTAAAGCGGTAAGTCTGGAGAATGGCTCAAGAGCCTGAGTTTTCAACAAGCTCTTAGTTGATTCTGAAGCAGATCATCTACCATGTGTGATAATAAAAATTGTACAAAATTTTAAACTGTTACAGACCCATCAATTCTCGACTAATGTTTCATAATCAAAGAAGCAGGATTTCTGTACTTCTGACAATCTCCTGTTATCTGGTAATACCACAGTTTTTCTCCTCTGGGAAGGTGGAGGTCACTGCCATCTCCTCACGCTATCATGGTGCAACTCACAATGGGGCGGGTCACTTTCTGCAAACCGAAGCAGGTTTTCTGGCCTCTTATGTTCTCTACATCTTACTCTCTTGTGACCAGGACACCTTCATCTCACAGCTATCTTTTTCTAGAAACTTTTTGGAAGTCATAAAGCGCTACTTAAACTATACAGAATAAGGAGAGATACAATTCACTCTCTTACTCTTCATTCTCCCTTTTCCTCTTTTTCTCACCAACCCTTCAACCACTCACACAGCAAATGAATGGCAGGAAAACATATAAAATGCAAAGCACCAAACTTCCTCACTTTGGGTCCAGTTCTCTTTTCACTGGACCACACTGACCTATCCATTTCCCTGCATGCTGGTGACCACTGATGCCAGCCATTGGGAGCCAAAGCAAGGGCCAAATCAGCTGACGGGTACAGACGTCTGGTAGGAGTCCACCGGAACAACAAATGGAAGTAGAGGCTGCAAGTCAGGGTGTGAGATTAAATCCATTTGTCTTAGTTTGCCAAAGGGTTGCCGATGTAAAATAGCAGAAGTGGGCTGGCTTTTATAAAAGGGATTTATTTGGCGTAAAGTCTTACAGTCCAAGACTGTAAAAAGTCCAACTCAAAGCACCATAGAAGGTGCTTTCTCACCAAAATCAGCTTCCACATGGTGAAGCAAGATGGCTGCCAATCTCTGCCGAGGTCTCCGCCTTTCTGAAGCTGTAGGCCGACCTGGCATAAGGCTTGTCTTTTACCTGGCCTCTGCTCTCAGACTCAGCAGCTCTGCTTTCTTAAGTTCAGCTGTAAGCTATCATGCATATGGCTTATTTCTCCCTGGGCCTCAGCTCTTTGAGCCTCTTGGGGGCTTCTCTCCTTGCACCTCAGCTGTAGGTGAAACTGGAGGGCCTTTCTCTCATGTGACAGGATTAAATATAGGTCCTTCCTTTATCTGTGTCTTTTATAAAGACCCAGCAAGAGGGCAGAGACTCAACCTGAGTTGCTCCTCGCTGATGTAGTCCAATTGAAAGGGTCTCACACCCACAGGAATGGATTATTTCACAAACATAACCCCTCTCTTTTGGGGATTCATAATATAATTTCAAACTGCCGCACCGTTTAAGCTGGGTTATGGTTTCTCTGGCTATCAACTAAACAGAACTGCCTTATGTCAACCCTCTAATGCCTTATGCCCAGGTTTTCAAACGGAGCACCTGCATCATAATTGCCTATAAGGACTTATTAAAAATTCAGATTCCTGAACCCCACTCCAGACTAACTATTAAGCAGCTTGCCAAAATCAGGGGTGATAGCCTTAGGACCAGCCTAATTTTGTTGTTGTGTTTGTTTTTAAAAAGCAATAAGGTAGACATCTTAGAATATCAAGAGACTTGAGCCAGACAAATAGTTATTTTACTACTCTTTTATTTAAAAAACAAAATGCGATTAAATGGTATTTGATACCATTTTAGTTTAGGGAATCACTCCTGCTTTTGGCAAGTACCAAAAACATTTATAAAATCAGAATCTCAGGGCTGGGCCTTGATGCCTACTTATTCATTAAGCTCCATAGGTGATTCTTACATTCACTAAAATTTTTAAACTACTTCCTGTGGCTTCCTTTCTTAATCTTTTTGTTTGATACTGGGAGGGGAGGGGGGTAGAAAAAGCCTCTTTCATAACTTTGGTCTGACAGTTCAATTCGGTCTATACTTGCCCTCTCAGGTGGGTCCACTATTACGCATTTTACTCCATTCAACATTCAACCTTCTTTCCTGTTTGCAGCAAACCCTTCACTGTGCATAGTATTGGGTAGCCCAGGCAAAGAAAGCTTCTCTGGTCCCACATCCTTGTAGCCAGGGCTTGCGCCTGTGACTAAGCTCAGCCAATTGGATGCTTCCACCACGATGTTGCCTCAGGGATGAATGACACAAGATTTGTATCTGTGGCAATAGCATCCTGCAAGAGTAGTGAAGATATCTTGGCTGGATCACATTGCCTAACCATCATCCACTTGTGAATAGTACCATTTAATTATTAGATGGTTTGATATGGCAGAAAGCCCTGAGCTAGTCCCTACAAAATGCTGGCTACACCACTGGTGAGCCACCGGACTCCAGGGAAGTCCCTCCATCCTCACAGGCATTACTTTCACCATTTATAAAAAGGAAAACCATTGTCCCTAAGCTATTTTGTGAGTTACAGTGAAATCCAAATTTTAAATATATATGTGCTTCAAAAACTGCACAATAAAATCATTAGGGAAAATGAGTTTTTTAAATGTATCTATTCTCACAGGAGCAAAGAATTTTTACTCAGCAAGAGGTATTTTTAGAACAAGATTCTTGGCTTTTTGTGTGACTTTCAAAGTTAACATCCAACTTGCTGATTTTTAACATCATGTGTTTATTTATTTTACTAAGTCCCTGTTGTTTCATCTGTTATCAAGCAGGCAAATTCCCCCAAAAGAATAATACCGTGAAAATAAAATGCTTTACAAACTACAGTGAGAGCCAATGGCTCTTCTCCACCTGGAAAAAAAAAAAAACTTCCATTCATTTCCCACCAGCTGTTGCTTTTTAGAGAAACCAAATATTTTTGGAAAGGGCCACCAACATTCTGGATTCAACCCATGTATAAGTTTTAGAAATGCAACACACAGTCAGCTTGCCAGTCTTAATCTTGCACTTCCATTAAACACACCACAATTGCATCATAAAATGGAAAAGGGAAGAATTTATAAACAAATAAAGCAGTTAATTGGGGCAATAAAAATAGCAGTTCCCTCCAGAGTGTGGAATTGGTGTATCAACCTGCAGAACCCTGAAATCTGTTGCAGTGATTGCAAGAGACAAAGAAGCAAAGGCAAATCAAAGATTTCAGGATTGCTCCGTCATCCACAAGGCTTACCTGCATACACACGCCCTCGGCCCCATCTGCCCTCTCCCCCCACACTGGCAGCGAATCTTTCCAGCGAGATGGCCAGCCCCAAGACCAATATTCCCCTGGTCTCTGTCCCTTTGCCAGGACCCCAGTCAATGCTATAGTTGTGTCTACAACAGACCACTTAGGTGGAGGGATGGAGGCATTTTCTCAGCTGTGCTTCTCTTTCCTAAGCCATACCCATCTGAGAACTGGGCAGTGCAGTGACCTAATTGTGTACTGTCTAAAAAAGAGCAAGCTTTGGAGCCACATGCACTGGGCTGGAATCCTGCCACTGGCTCCCACTTGCTTTGTGACCGTGAGCAAAAGCAAGATCTTTAATCTCAGTGCATTCATTTATTCACTTAGCATATATTTATTAAGTACCTACTACACACCAGGCTCTGATCTTTAGATTTTTTTATCACTTAAATGATGATGGTAAATCCCTACATCACCGGGTTGTTTTGAGAATCAAATGAGAAATATATATATACATACACACACACACATACATATACACATATGTACACCTGCATATATAGTATATAGTATGTGCTCACAAATAAGCTCCATTCATTCAAGCAGCAGATGAGAATTGCAGCAGATGTGTTGTAAGTAGAGTTAAAATGGAATATTTTGCATAGTATTACTTTATTCAAGAAAGAAAGAGAGAAAAAAAGAAAGACTTATAGTATCCACCCTACCCCACTCCCGTCCCATTAATGAGCTCTGGCTTCACTCATGTGAACTGCAGAATATTCAGGATGGATTGCTGGGCTCCCAGGGACACTGGGATGGAGCCGAGCCAACTGGTCCATGTGGAGAGTGCACTCGTGACCTTTGCCTTGTTAACACCCAGGACCTGCACTCTCTCCCACCCCTGGAAATGTTTACAGTCCATTCATGTAATCAGATGCACACACGCGCACACACGCACACACTATCCAGCAGGAAATTGTGCCTCTTAATAGAGGTCTGGCTTTTGGTATGTTTTGTTTAAAATCCGCAGAGATAAACTACTGTTTTACCTTTGTTTAATGGTCCTCATAGTACAGAGAATAGAGCTGTGCTCCAAAGATGCTCAATTAATGACATATGATACTTGTGAAAAATTAATTTTCAGATCTAAAAAAGAAAGAGATTAGTACATGGTATTCTTGTGAACTATTTCCCAGATCCTTGGTCAACCTAAGGGAAGCCAAAATTTATGTGAAGCCTATGTAAGTGTTTGCTATCATTTGAAAACTTCCTTTAACCTAGCAAATGCATGTAGGCTGCTACATTACAGAAAATATCAACTAGGACATTAATGATTGGAGTTGGAACCAACATTAGCCCTAAAAACAGGACCAGAGGGAGAAGAGGAAAAGAAAAGGGACTTAATTTCTCCTCCAGGTTAGTATGTTAAACACATATAATTCAAAGGTTCCCAGGCTGTTCGGGCAACATGTTGGGTTAACTGGTTTCCAAAGGTACTGGGTTTGTTCAAACCTAAATGAACCTTTTATTCTTGCAATAATATGTGGCTAGAGAAATTGAACCCATGTGTCGAATTCATTTGCACATTGACTATAAAACATATTTAAGAGTTATACTCTGGAAAAGATCCACAAGCCTTGAACAAGCGTACCATCTCTTTTACCTAAGACCTATAGAGAAACTTTATGGGCGACACTGACTTCCTGTTTCTTGCCAGCTCTGGTCTCCTCTCACATGTAAACAAAGCTCAAGTGAACCAGGAGCCATTTGGAAAGCAGTTGGAGTGCTGTCCTTTCATCAGCTCACCTGGTGCTCTCATAAAGTCTCCAAGAGGCCCGCATCTGGTAGGTAATAAAATACAGAGCGAAATGAAGACGCCTGGCTGTGGAAGTGCTCTGGCCACTGGACGAAGCCATCTCGGCATTATTTCAACCATAGCCAATGCCAGGATTTTAATGGGGCAAAGCTGAGAGCCCTCTTTCGATATATTTTTCCTGTGCTAGGTTCACTGGCTATGCTACTCCCCGTGCCGCCCAAGTATTCCATCAATGGCAGCATCAAACCGACTCACAACCCAAACAAGGAAAATGCTTCTTAACATGACAGAATCAAACACAATAGCACTTATCTCATACTCCCATTTCCCCAGGGTGCTGGCACTGAAGGGCGGATCTTCTCTTTTTCTCCACCTCTTCTTAGTCTCCCAAATAAGAATAAATGTTAGATCTCTTTGCAAGAAGAGACAGCTACGCCAACCACAGAGGACGTGTTCTGACTGTCAACGCTGATGGATGAGATTCTGTACATTTAATAAATATAAATGTCATAATCCAACCATCAAATTTAATAAACAAAAATACCACAAACCATCTTTCCTCTCTGCTCCATGTGCTCCTTTAAAGCTGATAACATTAGAACACACTTTGCCCAAGCTATAACCTCACCATCTGCCTGGCTCAACTTCTGAAGACTC
>JAQZBX010037220.1:0-23897 GCA_029593785.1 Cabassous unicinctus | reverse complement strand
TGTTTATCCTTTGTCTTTCCATTTGTGTATTGGAAGCAGTTAAATGGTTTTGTTAGTTTCAGAGGTCTATAGCAGACAGGACTTTGCCCCAAGACAAACTGTATTTCTTTAAACTGCCTATGATATGATTTTGTACTTGAATTGTTACTGATTTAAGGTTTTTTGAATATTGTAATGTATTTTTGGAATTCAGAGGGTGGAGTGTAGCCATTGGGCAGTTTGATGTAAATATGAATTATTACAAAAATAGATATTAGATTACGCTTGTAAACTGATCTGTTAATCTAGGCATGATTAAGTTATCCCTAGTGTTAACTGGGCCATGTCAGTAGGGCGTTGAGCCCCACCCCTTGGTGGGTGGGGCAATCAAATATAAAAGGCATGGCAAGAACAAAGTTGAAGCAGTTTTGATGTTGGAGTTCTGATGTTAGAGAGACCGCCCCAGGAGAAGAGAAGTGAGCCGTTCATCTGATAGTCTACAGCTGACCTTGTGGAGGAAGTGGAGCTAAGCCGGGAGAGAAACAGAGTCCTGGGAAGAGAGGAACCCAAGAAGCCTGAACCCTGGCAAACGTCGGCAGCTGCCTTGCTCCAACATATAGCAACAGACTTTAGTGAGGGAAGAAACTTATGCTTCATGGCCCAGTAACTGCAAGCCTCTACCCCAGATAAATGCCCTTTATAAAAACCAACCCACTTCTGGTATTTTGCATCAGCACCCCTAAGGCTGACTAATACACCCATCCATCTTTCCCAAGGGGTATACATCCCCTCTCCTTGGAGGTGGAGTGGACATCACCATCCCAGAATCCTCAGGATTGGGGGAAGAGCTATGGACTAGAGTGGACTTACTGGTATTCTACTATAGACCTATTGTGATTCTAGCAATGGAAGAAATTACAACACTGATGTGGAGCCAGTGGCCACTGGAGGCTCTGGGGGCAGGGAGAGGGAAAAACGGTTGTAATACAGGGGCTTTTCAGGACTTGGGAATCATCCTGAGTGACATTGCAATGACAGACATAGCCATTTTATATCATCATATAATATGCAGAACTGTGTGGGAGAGGGTGTAGACTACAGTGTGAACTACGGTACATGCTTAATGGCAAAGCCCCAGAATGCGTTTATCAATTGCAATGAATGTGCCACACTAATGAAGGATGTTTATGTGGGAGGTGTGGGAGGTGGGGCATATAGGAATCCCTATATTTTTTGTGTAACATTTATGTAATCTAAGTATCTTTTTAAAAAATAAAAAAAAATTTTTTTGATAAATAAATAAATAAATGCCAATCTTCAGAACAGCCAAACATTGACAGCCACAGCTCAGATGGTGCAGAAGGTGAGGGCCTGGGAAGATGCATCCAGAACACAGAGAACGAGTGATAGAAATGGGCCTGGGAGAGGAACACAAGTGAAATGCACGTGTGCGTGGGTGCATGTGCTAGTGCATGTGCACACACGCACAGGTGTGTTGTGTGGCTGCGTGTGAACATGCATGTGCATCTGCCCAGATATATGCCTACCAGTGCCACCTACTAATGGCCGTAGGAGGTGGTGTCAGTAAGAGCCCGGAGGCTTTCATCCAGGACGTTGTTTGGAGGAGGAGTTGTCAGTTCATGTTACAGTAAGGTCTACAGTGATTTTTCAGAATTGTGCCTCATCAAAAGAATTTTGCAGACTAGGCATGGGAGGTTCTGGGCCCCCAAGGAACAAAGGTTAAGGATCATCTTCTAAGAGCTGGACCTCAGGCCAAGGATGCTGACAGGGCCGTGTTCGGAAGGGCTTTACCCCAGGATGTTGAAACAATAAATAGAAATCATCTGACACTGAGACCTGCTGAGGTCTGTAAAGCAATTCCAGGAAAAGTTTGCTTTTTTGAGAGAGAGAGAGAGAATAATAAAATGATTCACCCATTCTCAGTCTGTCCCTAGTGGGGGCTGCTATAGTAAAATGGAGCTGAGGTTGTTCTGGGCTCTGGCACACAGCGACCGTGGTTCTGAAGGGTCTGGCGTGGTTTGTGTGGGCTACGTTTCTTACCTGAGTCCACGTGAGCCCAGTTCCCTGGCTTCGTGCTGTGAACGCTAACACAGAGTTCACCCAGGGCACTTCCAGCCCAAAGGGGCCCGAGACCGACACTGCTGAAAGCAAATAGCTCTGCGAGGCACCTCCGCTGAGCCAGCTCCACCAAAGCAGAAGAGTGATGGTACTTCATGAGGGGAGGGGAAAAGATGTGGTGATAAAGGACACACAACAGTTACAAAGTGGATCTCATGTATTATTGCAAAGGTAAGTTGAGGCTGAAGCAAAGAGAGCTCTACCTAAGGTGAATGGAGAACCAATGCCCTGCACTCAAACAACAGAGACTTCTGAGCAAGGCAGCTCCCTACAGGAAGCACGGCTTTAGGAAGGCCAATATGCAAAGGATTTATTTAAGGAATCAAGGGATAAAATTTCAGGTGTACCCCCTCTTGAAAAGACTCGATTTTATTTATCATCCCACTCTGATAAGTGCTCTAAAAGTATGAGACTGGATTTTGTTACTCCAACATGTGTTTTATCGTGCTTGCATGCAGGTTTGCTTTTCCTGGGAAAAGTGCACTTTTGGCAGAGTCGAAACATGCACCTGCTCCACCCCCCCTCACCCCCCAAGCTAGACAAGCACACAGGACCGTGCCGAAAGCTTCCCCTCTACATTCATCACTGTGATAGTCTGAATTTTGTGAATCCCAGAAAAGAGTATGTCCTTGAACTAATCTATTCCTGTGGGTGTGGAGGCCTTTGATTGCATTAAAATCAGTTAAGGGACCTTGATTATGTCACTTTTGATTGGACTATGTCAATGAACCTTGACCCAGGTCCAGTATCCACCCTCTTGCTGGGCCTTATACACAGAGAGGAGACATGCAGGAAAGGGAGCTCTGCCATTTTGACCAAGCCATGTGAAAGAGAGGACTCCAGGTTCACATATAGCTGCAGAAAGACAGAGAAGCCCCGAGAGGGCCAAGGAGACGAGGCCCAGGGAGAGATGCCTGATCACCCACAGCTGAGCTCCAGGAGAAAGTGGAGATGGGGAGACCCACCATCTTGCCTCACCATGTGACAGGACGCCAAGGTCTGCCAGCAGCCAACCCTTGATGAGAAAGCATCTCTGATGGTGCCTTGATTTGGACATTTCATGGCCTCAGAACTGTAAGATTTTTCCCTAATAAAATTCCCGTTATAAAAGCCAACACATTTCTGGTATATTCCATTGGCAGCCCCATGGCAAACTAATACAGTCACTTTATTTCAACAGACCTAGCTCCTTCTCCTGGACTCTTGACCAAGCCAAGGTCAAGGGAAAGCCAGGTCTCCTTGCCAGCTGGGAATCCCATTCCTGCCAAGAGATGCAGCACATGTGTGTGCTGCAGGCTCCCTCCACGAAAATTCAGGCTGAGGGTATGGGGGCAGTGTTTTACAGAACATAGGGGCAACAAGGCACGGGCGGAAGGATGCTGGCCACCATGGATGCCAGCAGGGACACCCATACCTGTAGGTGATCCTCACTTCGGTACCAGGCTCGTCTCTCTCCCAGATCAAAGCGATGTTCTCAGGGGACTTCTTAACATGCTGATCTAAGCAGTTGACTGTATAGAAACAGAAGGTTTCATGAGCATCACCTTTGTAGGTTTTTTAGAATAAAATTAGGGGGGTGTCTTGTCTGCCATGGCTTAATCTCCACTGAGGTAGACCTTCCCTCATCAATGGTGAGGTTCTCTACCTCCTTGCCACCAGAAGGGTGACACAGAACCTGCAAGAACAAAGACAAGCCATACACAAATAGGGCACAAGGGGGTCTCCACAAAGACTCAGACCCTTTACACCTGGGATTCCCACCCTGGCGACACCTTGGCATCACCCAGGGAACATTGGAAGGTGCTGAAGCCTGGCCCTACCCCAGCCGCTCTGATTCCTGAAGCTCAGGGCTGGGTCTGGGCCCCACTGCTTTCAAAGTTCCTTGGGGGTTCTAACTTGCAGCCAAGGCTGGGCACAGCAGCTGGTGATCATGGGAAAGGATGCTTCCTGCACACAGGGCACCCCTGTGTTACTTATTGGCCCTTCCTGACACCTCTCTCAGTGCCCAGGGTTCATCCAGCACCCCTCCCCCCACCCCATGAGCAGAATGATCTAAAACCAGAATCCAAATCCCTTACCCCCACTGGCCCCCACCAGGTCAACAGGCACCATGCCTTGGCTCCAAGAAGTGATGCAACAAGCAAAAAATGCCAGCCTGGTTTTCCGGAAGGCTCTGCTCTCCGCCCTGTCTCATTACCCAAGCTCAAATCACATGACCCGCCTACAAACACAGAAGGTCAGTTCCGCACGTTTACTATAAACCTAGAGATTAGTAGGATCATGTTCCTGACCCCTTTGCTCATATTCTGTTCACTGTTTATTTGATTTCACAATGAGTTTTGCTCTGGCTGGTTGACATCGGAGCCCTCCCAACCCCCAAAGCCAGGTTTGCCTTACTGAGCTCCTCACCAGCCAGTCCCCAGGTGTGTGGGGTGGGGAAATGATACCAGGAATAGCTCTGGGGTCACCAGCCATCGGCACCTGGTCTCTCAGGGGAACCCAGCAAACAATCACCACATCCACCCAGGCTGTGGCAATCCATCTTCAGCGGTGCAGGAATATGTGGACAGGCTCACATGTGGCCCCACACCCCATATCTTCAACTTCCCAGAACAGCCCTTTTGGGCCAGCCACACCAGCTCAGGCAGCAGCTGAGCCTCTCGTAGATAACAACAGTGGCTCAAGGATTCCAACAGGTTCCCCTGACCAGTCAGGCAGCATGGCCTTCTAGAACATTCTAGAACATATCCACCTCTTTTCCTCCCCCAGCCTCACCTGGGCTAGACCTGCCTAGTGGGGCTGATGTTCTGTCAGCAGGCCCAGCTAACCTCTCATTTCTCTCACACAGGCCTTTCCACGAATGCCACTCCAGCACATGTAATCCTGTCCTGTATTCCCAGATTAATGCAGTAAGGGAAGAGAGAAGAGACCAGAAGGAGCCCCAAATCTGTTGGCTGAGGGTGAATGCTCAATCCTTCAATCAACAGCTCTTCCCTAATTAATGTTTCCCTGTCCCCACCACCCTTGCTCCCCAAAGACACACACATCTCCCCTGCTCCAGCTGACTGGCTTTCCTCTCCACTCCCCAAACCTGACTTGCTCAACCCTACAACTGTTTGACCTTTACTCAAACTCACTCTGGCCAAAGCCTACCCATCCTCCATGTCCCCTGCCCACCCCCAGGCTCAAAAGATGAGAGACCCTCTCACAGCTCTACATCAATCCCAGCAGCCACTGATGGAGCACTTGACACTGGCTGGTTCTTGGCAGCCTCTTTTGATCCCAGCAGCAGGCCAGGGTGAAGGTGGCTGACCTCACTACACAGACAGGAAAACAGGCTGCAAAGTGGCAGGGGCTGTGAAAGCTGGAAAATGTGTTTATTAAAATTTCTTCACTTTTGCAAATATTCTCACTGACCTGATTTTGTGATAATCAGGGTAGGCTAAACATTCACTATATTAGAAACCATGCATGTGTCCCCAGACCTAGTTTTCCTCCCTAGGTCTGGTTTTTAGAATGCTGGTGATAAACTAAGCCTGATTTATTATATGACCATCCTGTATGGGAAAAGACTGTAACTTTGGATATCTTTGGCCAACCTTAAGAGATATAGCAGGGGTCAGATGCAGCTCGGGTGATTGGGCGTCCGGCTCCCATATGGAGGGACCTGGGTTCGATCCCCGGGACCTCCCGGTAAAAATTAAAAAAAGAAAAATATAGAAGGCATGTGGGCCACCAGGCCCCATGCGCGGGTGCGCCACCAGGCCCCGCACGCGGGTAAGCCGCCAGGCTCCATACACAAGTGCGCCACCAGGCCCCGTGAGCCACGCAGCAAGATGATGACGTAACAGGAGAGTGACACAAGGGAGAGCCAAGACAAGATGCACCAAAAAACCAGGAACTAAGGTGGCACAGGCGGTAGGATGCCTCTCTCCCACTTCGGGGATCCGAGGATCGAATCCCAGTGAAGACAGCAGGAGAAGGATGAGAAGAGAGGGCAGGAAACAGAGACAAGAGAGTTGCCCAGTGAATGGACACAGAAACAGCAAAAACAGGAGGGCAGGGGTAAAAATGGATAAAAGTAAGTAAATAAATAAATAAATAAATTCTTTAAAAAATGTATAGGGGAGGAAGATATGGACTATAGTTAGTGGTAATACTTTGACCATGCTCTTTTATGATTTGTTAAATGTTTCACAACAATGCAGGGTGTTTGGTGGTGCGGGGGGGGGGGTGATGTGTGGGAGCCCTGTGTGATGTTATGCATGTTTGTTTTGTAAGTTCACAATGTTTGCTAAACACTTATAGTTTATGTATGTTCATGTATGAATGATATACTTCAATAAATTGTTTAAAAATTTTTTCTTCACTTAAGCAGCTCTGATCATTCTAAAACTAATTGAGATAGTTTTCTACTAATCTAATTTTAGAAGTTTACTGTTGGCACCTGGTTCCCTGAAGGATATTAACCAGACCTTCTCAGTTTTGCTTACAGGAATAAGATAATATCTCAAAACCAAAACCAGAGCACCTTATGACCCAGTAAATCTGTAATTTTTCTCAAAGACAAAAAAAGCTTGACATACTTGAGCAGTCGGCACAATATCTAAACTGTGGTTATTAGCCCTGAAACCAAGGACAAGTTGAACATTCTTGAGACAGTGCAGGACTGACAAATTGCACGCACCCTCCCCACAAGACCCCTGGCATCACTTTGTCTTTTACTTGCTTTTCTTCTCACCTACCCCTTTTCTCCTTTTTTTGCCTATGAAACCTTATCTCCCATTTTCACTTTGAACTGGCTTTGGAAAGATTACCCCCGTTCCTTGCTTGTCCACTTGGAATAAATCACCTTCTCACTGAGAAACCTGTTTCTCCTGTGTGACACCGGATCAGGAGGGCCCTGCTATTGGAAATAACCGTGCTTACAGTTAACAGCTGCATGGGAAAAGCCCGGTGCCAATTCTAACAGGTGCAGAATCCCCATAAGCTTGAGTTTATGGATCTGGAATCTAAACCGACATTTACATTAACAACTCAAACAGGCATCTTAGAAGAGAAATAGGCAGGTAATTATCTAGGAGGGAGAAATTGAGACTTCACGAAGTCCAAGAATGATCCCCTCCAATCCATTATTTTTTTTTTTTCCATTTTAAACAGAACGTAACATTTTCCAAAGACCTGTGGCACAAAACTCAAAGAGAAAAAAGGACATTAGATGACCACAGTGAGATACCATTTCACACCCACTACGTTGGCTATTATGTTAAAAAAAGATAATAAATGTCAGCAGGGATGGGAAGTACGTTGCAGGTGGGATTATAAAATGGTGCAGCCTCTGTGGAAAACCATTTGGCAGTTCCTCAAAATGTTAAACATAAAATGACCATATAACCCAGCAATTACAGTCTTAGGCATCTACCCCAAAAGAATTGAAAGCATGGATTCAAACAGATTTTTGTATGCCAGTGTTCATAGCAACGTCACTTACAATAGACAAAAGGTGGAAATAACCCAACGTATCGAAAGATGAATGGATAAACAAAACGTGGCATATCCATATCACGGAATACCATTCAGCCATAAGAAACCAGGAAGTTCTGACACATGCTACGACACAGATGAACCTTGAAAACATTACATGAGTGAAATAAGCCAGTCACAAAAGGGCAAATATTATATGGTTCCACTTTTAAGAGCTATCTAAAACTTGCAAATTCAGAGACAGAAAGTACAGTACAGGTAACCAGGAGCTGAGGGAGGGGAGCTCGGGGAATTACTGCTTAATGGGTACAGGGTTCTGTAATGAAAAAGTTTCAGTAATGGATGGTGGCAATGGTTGCACAACATTGCCAACGTGATGAAAACCACCAAGGTATATCCTTAAAAATGGATAAAATGACAACTTTATGTCCTATATGTTACCATATTATTTTTTAAAAAACATTAGATGGTTGAGAATTAATAAGCTAAAGTTACCTTTTCTTTTGTTAACCTACTTTCAAGTCTGAATATAAACTGGAATGCAAAATCCACTGATCTGAGGTCACTTCCGGGAGGGAGGCTGCTGGGGCAGGGGCAGGAGAGAACTTTCTGGGGGTAATGGGACTGTCTTGTGTCTTGTTAGCTGCGTGGGTTACGCTGAGGGCTGGTCAAAACCAACCAAATTGTCACAGAGGATGTGTGCATTTCACTGCAGCTAATTTATACCTCAAAAATTTAATAAATAATAATCAAAGAAAAAAATTAATAAAGATAGATGCTGGGGAAAAAATACTACTACTCATTGGCACAGAAGAGTACCAAAAGTCAGGGTAATGGATGAGCAGTTTGACTCCTCAAGCTAGAGGGAGAAGCTCTGGGGTCCAAATGACCAGATGACATCAGCTTTGCTTTGACGCACAGGTGGTGGGGGAAACTGACCTCCTCTTGCCTTCGTGGCTGTCCCTCAGAAAGGTCTCGTTTTGGTCTAAATTAGCTCTTTAGAATGGCATCAGAGCCCCCTGGAGAGCTATTAGCATACAGATCACTGGTCCCCAGCCTAGAGCTTTGGAATAGGGGCAGGGGGAGTAGGGGGTATTTGCGTTTCTAATGGGATCCCCACATGAGGCTGGTGCTGCTAGTCCAGGACCCCACTCTGACAGACGTGGATACTGACGTCTACACACAGCAACATGAGATAGATCGATGTAGGTACTCCAGAGGGTTTTCTTCCCTAGTGGGACACTTGCCAGCTCTAAAGACAGCTAGCAGGTCCTCCCTGGCTGACAGCCTCCCACCACGGTTACAAACCCATGAGCTGGAGTCCAGCCCTTCCAACCACTACCCACAGACAAGTGGGTCTTGTCTTAGGCTAGGTTATTCAACCTAAGTCTTAGTCTCCCTAATCCACTGGGTGGGTATAGCCATTGTTGACTGTAGTGGCAAATGTAAGAATTAGGTTTCGGACCCAGGGTGGGATAGGGTTACAGGAAAATGCAAATGGAATAACCTTCTTCTTTGTTCACCAGGAGACTCCTAAGAAATTTACAGGGTGGTGTCTTGAGTGATGATAGCCCTAAAATGCCATGCATCTGTTGCTTTTAATACATATTCATGGTTCTTGATGTTGCTTCCAGGAGAAAAGCAATTAAGGAAGGAAAGGAAGGGAGGGAGGGAACAAACTCTTACATCACCCAGAAAACCTGGAAGCAGGACAAGAAAATTCCATTTCCAAACATTTCCAAGAAGAGTTGGGCAAGGGATATAGGACAATTTTCCAAATTTCCCAGCACAGAACATCTCTCCCCCTTTATTCCCCTTACATGGCTCCAATTACACTCAGCCAGTGGTCCATGCATTGAACACCTCTTTACCCTGTCCCAGGGGGCTGCTGGGACGCAGTGCTAGCTCTGCTACCCCACCCCCACCCCCACCCCCACCCTAGGCAGTGAGCCAGCACGGAAGAGTCCTTTATCTAGGGGGTTCTCTCCTCAAGTTACCCCAGTGTGGGTTCACTTATCGTCTGATCTATTGTCCAGCTCCTCATTAGAATGCAAGCTTTGTGGCACTGGGGCATTTTCTGGATTGTCATCGCTGTACATGAGTTGGAGCCTTTATTTCCAAATCTGTACAACGATGTTGCTGTTTGGTATGAGAATTAGATGAGATTAGCCCCCTGGAAGCAGAGGTCCTGGCACAGGCCCCCGCCACAGGGCACCACACAGCACTGGGAGCATTTAAGCAAATGACTGTCTGTGGTTTGTGGTTTGGGGGATTTTTTTTTTTTTTTAAGTATTAAAAGAGCTTTATTGTTTCCATTAAACAGATGACACACTTGCTGGTTATTTGAATATATCCCTCTCCCCCACTTTAAGTAAATCCACAATACAGAAATTCCAACTTTAGTCAAGAGAAACTAGGGAGCTGACATTCACAGAAAGATTCACAATGGGTTTTCTGTAAATGGCAAACCTCCCAGGCACATTTTAAAATAGTATGTCAGTCACAAAAATCGTATTTGCCGACTTTCCAGAAACATCTGCTATTTAAAGTGAGTCATGCCTTGACAACTTGGGAAGAATTCAGAGTCTTTTCCTGAGATTAGGATTACATTTTCATTTAGACTGCCTGAAAGATGGTACACAAGTTACTTTAATCACTGTCAGATAAAGAAAGCTCAGAGAATAACCTCTGGCCGTTCTCCACGTATCCACTGCTCTGAGTTATTGTCAAGCATGTGACAGAGAGGAGAAAGCTGCAGTAAAATGGTTTCTATGCTTGCAATTAGTGTTCCAAAAAGCATGCAGAAAATCTCTCAACATTAAATGCTTAGCTAAAAATAGTTTCTCTACACCCCTGCTTGAAAGAATACACACACTTTTTAAAAACTCAGAGTCAAATTTTGGGGGTTTGAAAAATAGAGCTTAGTTGTGAATTTTTAAAACAATACACGTCATGACTCTCAGCTTCTGCATTTGCAACTTCCTGACATCTTGGATTTACACACCACAGAGCAGAAACATCTGTTGAGCCCTAAAGATGACAGAGAAAGTCTGGAAAGGATCCTTTTTAGAACTTGGCTTTCCAGAGAACCTTCTGCTAAGCAGTTTTACAGAAACGCAATAGAGGCAAGCAACTGGAGGAGCCAGAGACTCTCTTCCCACCCCCCTGAAAAGTCCTGTGGCTGGCTTTTAACACCGGCACCTTGCCTGGTACCTGGCTATCCCTGAGCCCCGGGGCAGGTAGGACACTGTGGGACCTGCAGAGCCCCTCCGCAGCCCACAAGTGGTTTCCCAGGCATGTCTTCCCAAAGCCTGCTTCTCACCTAATTAGGCTGCACAGACCATCTCCTCCAGTCGAGGACACAGCCTCCCCCATGCTTCATTAACAAATAACAATGGCCAGTTATTGGGTGCTTACACTGTGCTGTAAGCATGTTCTCATTTCCTCCTAAAACTGCCCTAGACTGTTGATAGGCCCATTGATAGATAAGGAAACTGGTGCAAACAGGTCTCCTAACCTTCCCAAAGTCAAACTAGCCTGGGTCAGAATTGCCTACCAGCCCGGGCCTTGGTCTCCACTCCTTTCCTCTCTCCCAGCTGCTATGCAGGGAGCAGCTTGAGCCCCAGGGAAGCCCTGTGTAGGTTCTCTGGGCCAGAGTTCCAGCTGAACCTAGCCCTTTGGGGACATCCCAGCCTAGGTACCAGGCAAGTGAGTGACAAAGCTTTCAGGTGACTCAAGCTCCAGGCACACCGGGCAACAGAAACAAGCCAGCCTCGTCGAGCCCTGTCCAAAGTCCTGACCCACAGAGCCGGGGAGAGCAAGTAAAATGGTTGTTTTATGCCCCTTAGCTTGGGGGTGGTTTGATACACAACAATAGTAACTAGAAAAGAATTTGGTTACATACTGCCCTTACTTTACAGAAGTGGAAATGGATGCCAAGAACAATGCAAGGCAGAGCACTGATTAAAACCAGATGGAATTCTAAAGACCACTAAACTCTACTACACTACCCAATTACCATGGCTGGCTGGCTTGTCTGCTTGTTTGTGTAATAGCGTTGTCTCCAGGTCACTGACTCCAATTCTGCCCATTTTAGAAGTGCCTTCGTCTGCCCAGGTTTGGAGTATCAGTGATTCTCAAACTTAGCATGCATCAGGATCTCCTGGAGGGCTTGTTAAACACAGGTGCAGTGCCCCATGCCCAGGGTTTCTGATTCCAGAGGGACAGGAGGAGGCCAGAAATTTACATTGCTAATTAGTTCCTAGCTGATTCTGATGATGCTCATTGAGGAATACACTTTGAGAACCCCTGGTATTCCTGACAGGGAATGGAAGTTTCAGAAGTGATGCCCTTTTGGGTGGTTGAGATGGGAAATTTTATGTTGTATAGTTAAAAAAGAGACAGAGTGACTAAAGAGGCAATGACAATGAAATGCAATCCATGATCCTGGACTGAAACTCATAATGGAGGAGAAAATGCCCCTCAGATTAGGACAACTGAAAAACTGGGATATATTGTTAGCTTTATATTGATGTTTAATTTCTTGAACTTGATAGTTGTACTTAAGGTGGTTACATAAGTAAGTGTGCTTGTTCTCAGAAATGTATATGAAGTGTTACGTGTTAGAGGAGCATGATATATGCAACCTACTCTCAAAGGTTTAGAAGATAGATGAGAGATAGATAGATGGACAGATAAATGTGGCAAAATGCTAATAGTTAACAGTTGGTAAATCTGGGTGTCTAGATGTCTGTGTTATTTTTGTACCATTTTTTTTTTGCAACTTTCCTGTAAGTTTGAACTTATTTCATAATTTAAAAATTTTTTTAATATATTACCCTTCTGAGCAAGCCATCATTATGCTGGCTTTATCCCACACAGCAAGCACATCAGGCCAAAATGCCCATGCCCATCCCACCTTTCTAGGTGGCTTCCAGGCAGCTGTGGGCTGGCCCAGTCATTTTTCATATTGTCACCTCTTTGGTTTGTGGATACTGGCAAAAGGCAGTGGATGGCATACACATGCAAGGTGAGAATGCTGCTGAAAAGCTGTTGTTGTTTTTTTCTACAAGTCAGTTTTCTGAAGCTCTATTTCTGGGTAAGGTAGCTGCTTCTTTGGGGAAAATAAGTAAAGGAAAGAGGAAGACAGAATAGCTTGCTGACAATACCGTGACCCTGACTAAGCAGCGCCCGTGAGGTCTGGCCATTTGCCTTGTGAGATCTACCCCCTGTCTCACCCCAGAGGGAGAGGTTGCCACAGCAACCTTCAAGGGCACTGTAGGCTTTCTTCCCCCTCCTACCAGTTGCTCTCCTCCCCTTCAAGGACACATTCCACCAGCTCTGCAAGCCTAAAGGGTTTTCCCACTCATTCAAGAATGCTTGCTGCTGACTCAGTTTTAAGGAAAACACTTATCTAGTTAAGAGACTGCTTCTGATGAAACCAGCCAAGTAAGACACAGTAAAAAAAAAAAAAAAACTGGCTCAACGTTTCCTTAAGTTTCTTTGTTGGAAAAGTAACTATAAGACACTGCCTGTAATTTTACAGCTATCTCTGAATATAATAAATTAAAAATTGTTACTACTTACTGATCACCAACAAGTGCTAGGGACTGGGCATTATCACCCCCATGTCACAAAGGTGGGCTAAGAGGAGTAGAATAACTAGGACAGGTGAGAAAGCAAATCTGACCTCTCAGGTGCTTTCCTTAAACTTCAAGCCCCTCTCCCCCTACCTGACCCTGATCGCCATCCTGCGGAGAGTTCAGCCCCTCACTACTGCCCCCACCTGGCCGAAGTCCCTTCTCCAAAAGCGGGGCATCCAAAGGCCTGCCCTGTGCAACTGGCCACTGTCCCCAGGGCGAAGTTAACCCATTACGTTGGGGTGGGGGTTTCGTGTATATCTTCGTCAACCCCAAAGCTTTTACGAAACAGTTGTGGATTCCGCCTCTCTCAAGCTTCTAAAGCAGGCATTGGGGCTTTGAAGCTGAAAAGTGGAAAGGCTCCGCAGCTTCTTCCGGCTCCCAGGTCCGGAGCAAGGAGGCAACTGATTCCAACGACCGGGCCGGGCTGTACCCCACCCGGGGCCACCCGCCACAGCCGGGTTTGTTTACTTCAGCATAGTTTGTCCCCAGGCGGCGACTCCGCCCGGCGCGGCAGCTGACAGTGACAACCGCTAGGCGCCTTTCGATTTTGCCTCCGGCCGGGGGGACGCAAGCTGGGGCGTCCCGCGCCCTCCACCCAGCCTGAGCCCCGCAGGGACCCGCTGTGCCTCGCAGGCTCGTCCTTCGTGGCACACGGAAACCCAGGAATTCAACTTGGAAGACGGCAGAGAAGCCGAGCTGGTGCCAAGGCCAGCAGCTCGTGGTTCCCCACCCTGCCCCGGGCCCAGGGCTCTGGGAGCCAGAGCTGGAGCCTCTGGTCGAGGTGGGATCCGGGGGTGGGCGGACGATGAGGGTGGCACCATGGTTTAGAGCGGATGGACAGAATAACGGGAGCGCGCTCAGGTGGGGCTGCTACGTCGCCGGTTGCCACCGGCTCGGCCCAGGAACCGCAGCTGCAGGCGGGACCTCTCCGAGCTCTATGGGACGCGCGAATAGGGGGCGCCCTGTGTCCCTCGCAGCCCACTCACCCGAGACGTTTAACTGGCCTCCCAGGAACCAGCCGATCTTGCCACTGCTGAAGTCGCAGTCCCAGACGGTGTGGTAGGGGGTGTCCCACACGAGCGTGTCCCGCGCCAGCGGCCCCCAAAAGGCGGCCGGCTCCTGGGCTGCCTGCGCGCTCAGCGCCAGGTACGAGCCCGGCTGCGCTGCGGAGGGGGAGCCGCGTGTGCCCCCCGAGACCGCCCGCCACTGCGCACTCACCCCGGGCAGGCGGCCCAGGAGCCGCCCGACGCCGCGGCCCAGACTGCTAACAGCCATCCCGCCGTGCAGTCTGTCGGCTTGCAGAGGCACTGCGGGAGCGGGTCACGCCTTGGTATCTCCGCGGGCCCGCCCCTGTCCCCGCCCTCCGGGCACCACCCACTCCTGGGGGCCCCTTCCCTGGAAGGGGACTCGAAGAGAGAGAGGGGCGCAGGGCGGAGAGAGAGCGCGGGGGAGCATGGGCGCAGCGGGGTCCCTGGCGGGCAGAGCAGGGCTGGGCCTGCTATCAGTGCCCAGGCCGGGGCCCCGGCGGGGCGGATCCTGGTCCCGGGCCCTGGCGGGGCCGCGGTGAGTCCCCCAGTCTGGCTCGGGGACTAACGCTTGGTGTAGGGCAGTTTTGGTTTCAGTTTGGGGGCTTCCTCGAACTCGGGCAGCTGTGCCAAGCCAAGAGCAACTGAGGCCCGTGCGTCCGGGGGAACACAGAGGCCGGGCCACCGCGAGAGCTCAAGGGGGTCTGTCGAGTTAAACGACAGATGGGTCCGAGGAGCCAAGGGAAGTCGGTTCAGCGTCTCCAAGTAGTAATCCCTTTGTCAGCACCTGGGAGTGATCCCCTCACTGGGCCTGCCTGTGTCCTACACACACACACACACACACACACACGCGCGCTTCCCCCCCTGGGCTAAATGGGTCTGTGGGAGCCTGGGTTCATGATCTGGACTCTGATGCTCATATCACCCAGCCCCTGGCCTCACCCTCCGCGGGGGCACCTCTTCCCCAGAGAAGCACAAACCCCTGCGAACTTCCACAGATTGGGGGTGATGGGAATTTTCTCTGATTCCTCCATCTCTGGTCTGGTTTCAAGTCGGACTCCGCTCTTTACTAGCTCTGTGACCTTGGGCAAGTTCCTAACCCTCTTTGTGCCTCAGTTTGCTTTTCTGCAAAACGGGAATTCCAGGCCAGGCAGGATGCCTTTATCAGTTGCAATTAATGTGCCACAATAATGAAGGATGTTGTTTATGTGGGAGGGTGTGGGAGGTGTGGGGAATGGGGCATATGGGAATCCCTATATTTTTTGTGTAACATTTGTGTAATCTAAGTATCTTTTAAAAAATTAAATATTTTTTTTAAAAAGATGCAGAGAAAAGCAAAAAACAAAACAAAGAAACAAAAAAAGAATAAATGGGCTAGCATCTATAAAATATGTAGCCCAGAACTGGCACATAGGAAGCTCCACTGCTGAGGGTGGTGGGTTGTTTTTGTTTTGTTTTTGTTTTTGTTTTGGCTTAAACAATGGGAATTTATTGGCTCACAGTTTTCAGGCTAGGAGAAGTCCAAAATCGAGGCATCAATAAGGCTATGCTTTCACCCGAAAGACTGTGTCATTCTGGGCCTGACTGCCAGCTCTCCTTGGTTATTGGCTCTTGTGTCACATGGCAATACACATGGCGGTGTCTTCTCCTTTCTCTTGTGGGTTCCATGGACTTCCAGCTTCAGGCTGCTCCCAGTGACTTCTCTCTGACTTTGCTCTGCTTATAAGAGACTCCAGTAGTCTGGATTAAAGCCCAACCTGATGCACTTGGGCCACACCTTAACTGAAGACACTCCCTGTAATTTTACAGCTTGAAGAGCTCTTGTGCACAATGGGTCCACGCCCACCAGAATGCGGACTAATACTGGGGTACCCAATTCAATCCACCACAGGTGGCATATGAGAAATAGCAACTGAGAAATATTGCTAGTGGAATGAAATTAAACCCTGCCTGCACCCTAGTAACATGAGTGGTGTTTTGATGGCTAACATGTACCTCCAATGAAATTATATCCATAGCTCCTACTACATTATCATATCTTACATTCCAGTGCCAAATTATGTGGTGGGGTTCTTGTTTTCCAGCCAGGAAAGCTAGAAGGAAACATTAAAACTTGTCTCAACCAGATTCTTAAATATTTCAAATCCAGAAAAGTTAAACCATAACAAGGTAGGTAAACACAGAGGAAGCAAGATTTTGGAAAACTTGTTTGTTGAGTTCTTTGGATTTGGGAAAGATTCCTTCATGTTAACTATACAATCTGCAGAGGAAGATGCCTTTCCCAGGAGCTTCTCCTGAGGACCAGCCATAAGCCCCTGAACATGGAATACCTGCCTTGGTGGAAAAATAGAGAAATTTGAGTCTGAAGAAATAGTGATGATGGCTAGCATTTACTGAGCATTTACTGTGTAATGTAGCTGCCAAGTGCTCACTTGCATTTTTTCACTTAGTCTAAAAGAAGGGGGGGGGGGTGGAACAAATGAGGAAACTGAGGCCCAAGCAAGTTAAAGAATGTGCTGAAAGATACATAGTTGGCTCATGGAAGATGAAGATTCACACCCAGCACTCCCACCCCCCACCCCCAACTCCTATTTCAATATCTACTACACCCCTTGGCCTAAATTCCCATTTTTAATATTGTATAAATTGTAAATAGAGAACAATCGTAACTGTGGCAGGTGGTCTCCCAAAATGGCCACCAATATTTCATCCCCTCCCACATATTTGATGGCATTCTGCTCTATCAGGAAGGGGGGTCTCTTTTCCCTCCCCTTTAACCTAATCTGACCTTCTTGCTTGGACCAGTAGGAGGTGACATCTCCAAATCTAGGCCCTCAGAGACCCAGCTGCTACTCTCCTGGAGGAAAAGAGACCACCTGGAGGAGAGCCAAGCCACCCCAGCTGACCGTCAAGACCAACCCAGACATACAAGCAACACCATCTTGGATGTTCTAGGCCAGCCACAGCAGGCACATGGGGGGACCCCAGACAACACTACACAGTGTAGGAGAATCACCCTGTCAATCCAGAGAATTGTGAGAAATACTGAAGCATTGCTGTTTCAAGCTGCTAAATTTAGAGGTGGTTTGTTACACAGCAGTAGATAACTGATACAACTGCAACAACAAGGCATGGTTCTCCTCTTAATGGCAGCTGCTTCTCTGCCCCCTTTACTGGTTACTCCTCATCTGCCTGCCTTCAAAGTATTGAAGTGCCCCCCAAAGCTCAGCCATTAAACCTTTCTCTCCTCTTCTCCCCTACCCTGGAAGAGAGCATCCTGCTTTCTAATCTCAGGCTCCTCAATTGGCATCTCTAGCTTTAATTCCTCCTGTGTTCCAATGTCTAATTAGCATCTCAAATGTGTCATGTGCTTGGGATTCTTCCCTCAGAATGTGATCCTCCCACAGAACCTCCCCAAGTCAGTAAGTGGAAATTATACTTTCTTGTTGTTCAGGCCTAAATCCTGGTCATCCTAGGTTCCTGCCTTTACCCCTCCACGTGCAATTCATCAGCAAATCCTAGTGCTCGCCTTCAAAATATCTGCACCATCTGTCCTCTTCTCCCCATCAACACCCCTCTCTCTTCCCCGAATCCAAACCACACCCATCTCTTTTTTGGATTCTTACAATAGGCTTTTTAAAAAAATTATTATTAACTTTTTCATTGTGGGGAAATATTCATAACACAAAAATAATTTTAAACCATTTTTAATTGAACAATTCTATGACATTGAGCACATTGACAATATGGTCTAAACTTTCACCATTATTTCCAGAACACTTGCATCATCCCAAGCAGAAGCTCATACCCCTTAAGCAATAACTCCCCGTTCCTCCCTCCCCTGGACCCTTGGTAACCACTACTCTGTTTTCTGTCTCTGTAAATTTGTTTATTCTAAGTATTTCACATAAGAGAAATCACACAATATTTGTCCTTTGTTGTCTGGCTTATTTCACTCAACATGATGTCTTCAACGGTCATCCATGTTGCATGCATCAGAATTTCATTCCTTTGTATGGCTGAATAATATTCCATTGTGTGGGTATACTACATTTTGTTTATCCATTCATCTGTTGATGGTCGCTTGAGTTGCTTCCACCTTTAGGCTATTGTGAATGATGCTGTGATGAACATTGGCATACAAACATCTGTTTGAGTCCCTGTTTTCAATTCTTAGAATAGATACCTAGAAGTGGAATTGCCAGGTCTGCCAGGTAATTCTATGTTTAACTTTCTGAAGAACTAACAAATTTTCCAGAAAGCCTGCATCATTTCATATTCCCACCACAATGTATGAGGGTTCCTATTTCCCCCAGCCTCACCAACACTGGTTACTTTTTGCTTTTTTTGTTTGTTTGTTTTAATAATAGCCTGGTGGCACACCTGCGCGCAGGGCCTGGCGACGCACCCACGCACAGGGCCTGGTGGCCCACACACCTTCTATATTTTTCTTTTTTTAATTTTTACCAGGAGGTCTTGGGGATTGAACCCAGGTCTCTCCACATGGGAGATGGATGCCCAACCACCTGAGCCACATCTGTCCCCCAATTATATCTCCTAAGGTTGACCAAAGATACCCAAAGTTACAGTCTTTTCCCATACAGAATGGTCATATAATAAATCAGGCTTAGTTTATCACCAGCATTCCAAAAACCAGACCTAGGGAGAAAAACTAGGTCTGGGGACACATGCCTGATTTCTAATATAGCGAGTGTTTAGCCTACCCTGATTATTACAAAATCAGGACAGCGAGAATATTCACATTGAATTGATTTTTGTATATGGTGAGACGTAGGGGTTCAAATTCATTCTTTTGCATGTAGATTTCCAGTTGTCCCAACACCATTTGTTGAAAAGACTGTTCTTTCTCTATTAAATGGACTTGGCACCCTTGTCAACAATCAATTGACCATGGATGTGTGGGTTTATTTCTGGGCTCTCAGGTCTATTTCCTTGGTCTCTGTGCCTAACCTTATGCCATACTACAGTGTTTTAATTACTGTAGCTTTGTAGTCAGTCTTGAAAACAGGAAGTATGAGTCCTCCAACTCTGTTCTTCTTTTTCAAGATTCTTTTGGCTTTTCAGGGCCTTACAATAAGCTTTTAATGGCTTACACCCTTGCCCCTTAGCAGCCAGCAGAATTTCTTTAAAACAGACCAGACAAGTTCCTCTACAATTTGGAATGATCCAAAAGATTCCTGATTCCCTCCAAATAAAAGCCACATCCCTGCTTTTACACTGGCTAACAGACCACATCCTCAACCCACCCTACTCAAAGTACCTTCCAGGCCCAGCAGCATCAGTATCACCTAGGAAATACTTAGAAACATAGACTCTCAGGCCCCATATCAGACCTACTGAATCAGAACCTGCACTTCAACAGGCCTACAGGGGATGCCTATGCACATTCAAGTTCCAGAAGGTGCTGCTCCACCTGGCCCAGCCTCACTCCCTCTGCTGCAGGCATGCTGGTCTCCTCTCTCTCCCTCCAGCCCACCAAGCATGCTTCCCACCCCCAAGGTCTTTGCACATGCTGTGCCTTCTGCCCAGAAGACTCTGCCCCCAGATATCCCCGTGGATCCCTGCCTCATTTTCTTCAGGTCTCTTCAAAGAGGTCTTCTTTGTCACCTCCATAAATCGCCATCTCAACCCCACACTCCCTAGTCTCAGTGCCTTACTTTACTTTTCTCCATGGCTCTTATGTATTAGCTCTTTATTTGTTCGTTTTCTCTTCTCCTCCCCTCCTGCCCCACTAGCAGGGAAGCTCTTTGAGATTAGCTTGCGATGGTATGCCCAGCATGGGAAAGTAGGCCTGGCATGTAATACGCACTCTGTAGATATTTCTTGAATAAATAGAAAAGACTAAACACAAAAACACATCAATGGTAACCATGAGGAACCCATGGGTGATGTCACCGCTTTTTCTTACTTTCCTTTCTAAATTTCTATACTTTTATAATGGCAAAAGTTGAACGTCTTAACCCTACTTTAAAATACAGAAATATATAGTTCCCATTTCCTTCAGGTTGGATCAGAAGAAGTGACTGTGTGTACATAAAACATTTCAGATCCGGTTGGGACAGAGCTGCACTTCCTGCGGCCCATGTTACCCCACTTTGGCCCAAGAGGTGATTTTAGGAGCTTCTTCCTGAGTGTCTCAACCCTGGAGGCTGAGGCCGGAACCTGTTGCCTCCCTACTAGAAGCCAGTGACCAAATCTCCCGGAACTGGAATAAGGTTGACCTCGACCAGACCTTCCCCACCCTACCCTGGCTGTGTGTCCACAAGGCTGCTCTCCCATCGGCCCCTCAGCAGTTCTGAGAGCCACGGGCCATTCAGCAGTGCTGCTAACAGTATCTTCACAGCTCAGGTGTCTTGGGCAATACCGGGCCTTTGCACCTGCAGAACCCACTGTGGTGCTGAAAGCTGTGTGTTTGCGGGTACAGGCGACCAGAAGTAGGATGGACCTGGTAAGGTTTCCCTTGGGAACCTGGGGTTAATCTTATATATCAGGAATGGCAGAAATGATAGCAACAGCCACAATTCCTGACCTTCACAATCCTTAGAGGCCCAGGCTCTTGCCCTCACTTTCCATGTGAGAAAATAAGCACAGAAATGACAGAAGCTGGCCCAGGTGTTTTAATCTGCTGGGCTACCAAAATGCAATATACCAGAAATGGGTTGGCTTTTACAATGGGGATTTATTAGCTTACAAGCTTACAGCACTGAGGCCAAGAAAAATGTCCAAATCAAGGCATCATCAAGACAAAACCGTCTTCCTAAAGACCATCTGCCATCAATCCTGGACTCCTCTGTCCCATGGCAAGGCATACGGCGGCATCTGCTGGTGTGGCAGCTTTATATTATTTATGAATTCCAAAAAGAGATATTATGTTTGTAAACTGGTCTGTTCCTCTGGGCATGATACCCTTTGATTGATTTACATTCAAAGGCTTTACATTTACTTGATTAAATCAAGATTAGGGCTTTGATTTGACCACATCATTAGGGCAAGCAGGGTTGAGTCCCTGCCCCCTTGGTGGGCTATATAAATGGACACTCAACCAAGGAGATGCACAGAAGTAGATACACAGAGGAAAAGAGATAGCTCCATAGGCAGGGCAAAGGCCCCAGGAAGAGAGATGAGCCATTCACCCGATAGTTTACAGTTGACCTTGTGAAGAGAACAGAGCAGCTGAGCCTGGAAAGAAATGAGCCCCAGGAAGAGAGATGAGCCCTATGACAGCCTACGGCTGAGATATGAAGAAGCTGGACCCACAGAGCCTTAAGAGGGAAGAGGAAGGCTTAACCCTCACAGATTTTGCCCGCCATCTTGCTTCAACATGTGGCAACCTTAAGAGTTTGGTAAGGAAGCAACCTTAAGTTGGAGTCTTTAGGTCCTTGTAACTGTAAGCTTTTACCCCCAAATAAACACCATTTATAAAAGACAAACAGATTTCTGCTACTTTGCATCAGCACCCCTTTGGCTAACTAATATAGCTGGTCTCTCCCTTCTCTTCTGGGTTTCGTTGTTTCCAGCTTCCTGCTTTTGTGGCTTTCTCTTTCTTCATCTGAATTTCATTCTCTTATATAAGTCTCCAGTATGAGGATTAAGACCCACCCTGAGTCACACCTTAACTGAAGTAACCTCATCACAAGGCCCAACTTAAAATCAGTTTACATCCACAGTAATGGATTAGCTTTAAGAATATGGTTTTCTGGGGTCCATACAGCTTCAAACCATCAAACCAGGGTCACACAGCTAGGAAGTGATGGGGGCAGAGCATGGCTTATAAGTGTAACAGCATTAGGGCTATAGTCTCTCACCCCCCTTCCCCTTTACCTTCACAACTCCTACCACCCATGTTACTCAGAGAGTCGGAGAATTCCAAAGCACTCAAATACTCCTAAGAGTCTCTTTTGATAATGGACACTCTATCCACCCCCCACCCCCGGAGACCACCTCCCCCAGGTCAGCAAGCTGTAGCATTGAGTCATCAAGTCCATTTACTGGGAAGCCGTGGCCTCCAAAGAAGTTATAAGGCTCTCTGCTTCCTCTCCTTTTCTACATCTCTTCTTTTTCCTCTTTACTTCATTCCTTAACTTCTCTTTCCCCTTTTCTCTAGCATTTCTCCTTTCAGTGACAGTGAATAGTAATGAATTTGGGCCTCCAAAAAGAGGTCTGGTCTTTGCCCTGGTCCCTTGGGGTGTAACCTCTAAATCTTTGGTGGGATTGTCCCTGATTGGTGGGCCCAGGAACACACCTGATAGTTCATATGCCAATGAGATGACAGAGAGGTGCCAGCCTCACCTGTAGTCTTAGGGTGGACCCAGGCTACACCAGAAAGACCAACTGTGTCTTTGGGGGTTGGGGCTTTTTACCGCCTCAGGTCAGCCAGACCTCTGGGAGGGGAGGAAGCTGCAGTCTGAGTTGAAACCTGTGGGCACTGATTCTACCAACCATGCCTATATAATGAAACCCCATATAAACTTGGGACACTCAAAGTTTGAGTGAACTTCCATGATTGAAAAGACATATATAGCTGAGCAGGGAGAGTGACATGTCCACACGGGGAGGACATGGAAGCTCGTGTGTGAGACCCTCCCAGACATCACCTTCTGCATCTCTTCTTTTGGTTTCTTCTTACTTGTATCCTTTTTGCTATAATAAAACCATAATCATAAGTATAGCTCTTTCAATGAGTTCTGTGAGTCATTCCAGAGAATTATAGAACCCAAAAGTATGGTGGGAAGCCCAAATTTGTAGCTGGTTAATCAGAAGTGCAGGTGGCCTTGGCCCTTGAACTTGCAGCTGGTACCTGCAGGAGCATGACCTAACTCTGGGTAGTTAGAGTCAGAATTGAGTTATATTAAAGTTGTTGAACTTTTATTCTCTAGGTGTGAATTTTAAATAAAATTTTATTGAAGTATACCATTCATCCATGAACATACATAAATAATAAGTGTATAGTAAAAGTTGTGAGCTTACAAAACAAACATACATGTCACCATACAGGGCTCCCATATATCACCCCACCACCAACACCTTGCACTGTTGTAAAACTTTTGTTACAAACTATGAAATAACATCACCAAAATATTACTACTAACTATAACCCACATCTTACATTTGGTGGATTTTTCTCCAAACCCACCTGATTATTAGCACCCTGTATTAGTTTTATACATTGTTATAGTTCATGAAAGAACATTATCATATTTGTTCTGTTAACCAGAGCCCATCTCCCACAACTGGATTCCCTGTGTTATTCAGCCCCATGTTTTATACAATCCATTCAAAGTGTACACTCAGTGGCTCTCATTTTCATCACAAAGTTGTGCTGCACTCATCTCAGTCAATTTAAGAATCTTTTCATTACTCCAAAAGGAAAAATCCCAAGAGGAAATTACTTTTTTAAAAATATATTTTTATTACAGATGTTGTTAACTTGCAAAACAATCATGCACATGTGTAGAATTCCCATACAACAACCATTCACCAACATACCACACTGTTGTGGGACATTTGTTACAGATTATGAGATAATATCATCCGACTTTTACCACTTACTATGGCCCATAGTGTACATTTGGCATATTTTTCCATACCCCTTATTTTTAACACAGTA
>JAQZBX010037219.1:0-23889 GCA_029593785.1 Cabassous unicinctus | reverse complement strand
AATACCACCCTGAGGAGGTCATGCTGTTAGTTAGAATCATTGAATAAAGGGACAAGGAAAATAGGAGTAGTAAGGAAACTAGAATTTGTCTGGTGGTAAGCCTTTAACCTCTTTAAGGTTGACCCCAGTGAAGAAACCTTCCCACTATGAGTCTCAGGGTTCTTCCAACAGAATGACAGAAAGATGACCTGGACATGAAAATGAGGACTGTGGGAGAATCGGCTAGAGAGACTGTGTGAGCACCGCTGCCGCTTGGTTAATTAATGACAGTGAGGGCAGGCTGGGCCGGGGACAGCCAGTGGGCATTCAGGCCTGAGTCGCAGATGCGGAGTGGCTGAAAATGGGTACAGGGTTTCTTTCTGGGGTGATGAAAATGCTCTGGAATTGAATAGTAACTGTTGTACAATTTTGTGAATATACTACCACTGACTTGTGTGCTTTAAAAAAAGGATAAATGTTATGCTATGTGAATCAAATCGCCCTCTTTTTTTTTAAAGGGTACTCTCCTTACCCTTGCATCTACCCTCATCCCTAATAGAGCAAAGAACCAAAGGGAAGTCAAGGGGAAAGGCAGCCACTTGGACCTGGCTCAGGCAAGTCTTCTGATTCTAAGGACTCACAGCTCCCAATTAGAAATAGGTGTCCACTTGCCTGGCCTTGTCTTTGTGCATCTAGGCCTCTCAAGAACCCCCAGAAGGTATTAGGGAGGGTAAGATTAGCAGATTCAGCAGCCTGTGTCACAGAGCGGGTAGAGCTCAGTAGTTGAGCGTGCACTTCACATGTATGAGGTTCTGGGTTCAATCCCCCGTACCTCCCAAAAAATAAAAAAAAGCCTGTGTCCCACACATTTCTCCTCTCAATACCACCAATCCACATCGTTAGGTACCATTTGTTGAGAGCTTATTATAAACCAAGCATTTTATGAAAACAATTCCTAAGTCTCATAAGCCTGCTACAAGGTATTACCGTTTTACAAATTAAGAAACTAAAATTCAGAGAGCTTGAGTGACTTGTGACTGCCTCCTAAGTAGGGGTTTAAACCTTCAAATTTCCAATTTCTCTGTAAAGATCTCCCTCAAGGAAATGTGGAGATTAAATGAGACATTGTATGTAAAATACTTAGCACAGTCTTGGCACAGAGTAATTGCCCAATAAAGATTTTCATCATTATTGCTATAATTATTAGAAGCCTCAGAAACAGGACATTCAAGTACAAGAAAAGATCATTCTTTGCCACTGACATTGACTAAAATAAATATCAACAAAATGGGGAACATTGAGCTTTCTGAGGAAGTAACCTGGGGCAGGCACCACCAATTGCCTTCTCCTCTTGTTCCTTACTAACAGAACCCCAGTGGAACCCCTGTTCTGTGCAAAAGGGCAATGTGCCCAGCTTAAAAAAAAAAAATCATTTCCCAGGCTTGCCTGCAGCAACCATTGACAAAGTTCCGGCCAATGAGGTATAAATAGAAATCTACCAAGGAGGCCTTCTGGAAAAGATATTTTCCTGAGAAATAAAGTGTGGGAAGGGGGGTCAGACTCAGCAAGGACTAGCCTTTTGTACTCTGCCTCCCCCCACCTTCCTGCCTGCAAAAGGGGCAGCAGGATTATCACAACTATGGAGATGAGAGCCACATGCCAATAATGACAGAGCAGGAAGACAATAAAATCCTGGACTGCCCAGGTCTGGACTTATTGTTACATAAGAAAAATTAAACCCATTTGTTTAAACCATTGTAGCTGGGTTGCTGAATGCAATCTCTAACAAAAAACAGATCCCATCCTAAAAGAAGACCTGGGCTGCTGAGCCCTGGGTCTCACCTAAGCCACATCCATACAACCATAACCAGAGTGCAGCCTCAGAACAGCATGATCAAAGAGGGCAGCATTTCAACAGTAACCTTTTTCAAGAGACTAAAGGGATAATAACAAAAGGTCTGTATGAAAGCAAGCAAGAAAAAAAAAAAAAAGACCATAAAGAACAAGCTTGTTTGTCTAGCACTGAACACAAAGCACAGTATTCTGACCAAAAAACCTTGGTATCTCTCAGTGTAAATTAATAAACTGCCAACTGGTTTACCAACCAGCCTTTTGTGGGCTTAGGAGAGGTCCCCCAACGGTATAGTCTCAAAGCACCTACTTCATTATATTTACTCATTTGTCTACTTTCCCCTCTAGATTGTAAGCTCTGTGCAAGCAGGGACCACATCTATCCTAATCACTACCCAGAATGCAGTTCTAAACACAGTGCCTAATACAAAGTTGACACCTAATAAATATTTCATGAATAAAAGTTGAGAGCTCGCTTCAGCACCACATATACTAAAATTGAATGATACAGAGAAGATTATCATGGCCACTGCACAAGGATGACACGCAAATTCATGAAGCGTTCCATAATTTTTTTTAAAAAAGTTGCTTGAAAAAATAATGACAAACAAGTCCCTTAATGACTAATTCTGGGGAACTGATAAAATCCAAGGAAGGCAGGAGCTTGCAAAGCTGGACTAGCCCAAGTGCTGTGGTGTCCCATCAAGGACAAGCCACATTAAGGACCAATTGAAACAAGCTGCCGATTACTCGGTCATGTCTCTTTTGGGATGCAGCACACCAGACTCATTGTTCATCCCCAGAGCCACTCATTCTACCTTGTCTTTGTCCATGACAACACTGGCCACAGGTCCAAATGCCTGGAAATATTCAGAGAGCCGAGTAGAATCCACATCCCGGGGAAAGCCACTGACAAACACGCTCCGAAGTCCCTGGGCCTTTCGGGTAGCCCGTAGTTCTACCAAGTGCCGGTGCTTCCGGCCTCCCAAGTGGGCATCTAGGCTGGGCCCTGCAAAGACAAATGTGAAACAAAACATCAAATCACTCTTCAGTGTACCTGCCCCTGCCTTTGCTCTCTGCACACCTAAACCCTACTGATGCTTCAAAGCCAAAGGAAGTGTGACCTTTGAATAAGAAAAGTCCTGGCTCCTTTCTTCTTTCACCTTCCTCTCTTGTCCATTTGTCTACATGCTGCATTCTCTAAGTGGTTCCCAGGAGAAGTGGCTACACTACAAATATTTCTTAAACCATCTATAAATGCTAGGTACAGTGACATCCACAAATTGTAAAGAAATTAACAGGCAACTTATCCATGTCATAAATAGAACTTAATAAATCAGAACCCTGGACTATTCCCCATAGATCATTTCTGGGTTCCTATTGTATAGTGATTTTAAGTGCAGGATCTGGAGTCACACTGCCCAAGTTCAAATCCCAGCTCTATCAAGCTGTGTGAGACCTGGGGCAAGTTATTTAACTTCTCTGTGCTTTAGTTTCCTCAGATATAAAATAGGGATAATGACAGTAACTACCTATGTAGGTACTATTCATATATACACTTGACAGAGAGCCAAGTACACAGAAAATGTGAAAAAAAATTAACTCATTATTTTTATTGTATTTAAGTCTGCTGCTTGGTGTCACCAAGGTATATATGGCCCCAGGGAGATTTAATGACTCCTGGGTTTCTGGCTTGCCCTGCTGGACAAATGGTGATAGTGTCATCCACAGAGAAAGGGAAGAATGGAAGACTCTAGGAAAGAGGATTCCAGACTTCCTAGGTAGAAACTGAAGTTTCACTCAGCCTCTTGCACTGTCATACAAGAACCCTGTCTGGTTCCCTAACCCATCTTCTTCCTCTGCTCCAGTCATGCTGAATCTCACAAACATACCATACTATTTCCCTGCCTTCAGGTAGGTCCTCTGTAAGGCTTCCCTGACTCCCAATTACTGCGTCTCTATCATCCCATAGCTTCCAGACATTAGCTATAGAAGTAATGAAACGGTTTCCCTATCTGGATGATGAGCTCCTTCCCCTCTAAATCCCCTTCCTCGCCCCGAGCCCAGGAGAGTACCAGGCACGGAGCAAATGTCCAATAGATGACTGTTATAGAGAAAAGAATGGAATTTCCGTCGTGGAGACTTCGGACGGGCGGTGGCCTAAGACAACGGAGGTGAGTGACCGCAAGATCCAACCTGACAGGCACTATGACCTTTAACCCTAACTTTCGCGGGGAACAAAAGACGAAAGCCCCCAGTCACCCCCCTTAATGTCCACGCCTTACGGTTGGCTGTGGTAATGTGGCAGAGGCAGCAGCGGAAGCCCCCACGCGGCAGCGATTCGACATCCGAATCCAACGCCGCCATTGCGCCTCTCCGGTACCGATAAAAAAGTCACCACTCCTACTCCACCGGAATTCACTCCCCCAAATCCCAACGCACCGGAAACAACTTCCGCCAGTCCGATCGGAAGTGACGTCGTCTGGGCACTCGCGCGGGCACATTCCCCCGGACACCAAGCTTAAGGTTCCGTTTCTTGACTGTGCGGAGTCCCCGCGGCCTTTAGGAAAAGCCGCGCTTCTGCGCTGCTCATCGGCGTGCGGTAAGCCGATTGGCGTGCTCTGGGTGATCGCGCGGTGATTGGGCCAAAGACTCGTGGCTAGTGCTAACCTCAGCCGCAAAGGCAGGCGCGCCCTGACCGCCGCCAGCCCCTGCGGGTGGGTCGTGGGCCGGCGGCTGGGCCGTGCGCTGCTGCCAGGGCCAGTAGGCACCCGCGCACCGGCGCCCGCAACCCCATGTCTACCCGGCGAGAAAAGGCGAAGCCTAGGGCTGTCCCTGGACTCCCAACCTCCTCAGGGTCGTCACCCTCAACCTCCCTCCGGCCACGATCCTATCCCCCACCCCAACCCCAACCCCCCAAATGGGTTCTCTGAGACCGCTCCCTAGCCCTGGTTGGGAACTCCGTTCGTTCCCCCATCGGGCACCTTCCGGGCTTCATGGGGCTACAGTCAAATCACTGCGGCCCTGGGAAGCCAGGCTTCCTCCTGCATCTGCTTGCCTTCCGCGGCAATGATCTGTGTGGTGTGTACCCACCAGGCTCGAGCCACCGGCCCACTTCCAGGCAGTGCGATAGAGCCGGCTATGGTGGCAGCCGAAAGGGGACATTGGAAGGGGAAGGTGCTGCTGACCCCCAAAATGACATAGGGTTCGGTTCGTCCCCGACCACCACCGAGGTGTGAGCGAACTTCTCGTGTAAGAGATGAAGGGGACCATTCCATGGGGTAAGCAGCTTGTGCTATGATTATCAGCCCACAGCTTTGGGTTGTGAGAACAGTGGTCACCAAAGTCTGTAACCTTGAGACTAAAGGAAGTGCCCAAGGAGCACATCTTAGACTGACTTTCCTATCCTCTCTCCGAAAGTATTCCTGCTATTGGGCATCTGATCTCTCCCAAACCTAAAGCAGCAGAGAGCAGCTTTACTGTAGGCCCTGATAGCAAGGCAGTTGCAACTGGCCCTGAACATCTTGAAGCAGCAGCAGAACAGCCCTGAGCTGGATGGTAAGATTCTGCAGTACCCTCCAAGGTGGGCTACATCTTGCCCTGGTCTGTAGCAACTCCCAGAATTCCGAGGGAGAGAATAAGAATTGGGGAAACAGAGGAAGGAGCACCCTCGCCACCCCCTCCTATGGAAGCCACCAGGCATCCAGAGAGCCAGTTCATCCCAACTGCTTTACACCTGGGCCAACGTGGTGTTTGGGCTCCAGCACCACTGGGAACTGGGGAGCAGTTTGGGTCCCACAAGAAGGCTGGTTGGAGCAGGCAGCCTCAGTCCAGGCTGCATAATCTCATAAGGAAGTTGTTCCCAGGGCAAGCCCCATCTGTATTTCCTTTATTGTTCTTTGTCCATTATTTTCCCTCTCAAAGACCCTCTGCACACACCCCACTTCCAGCACCTCCTTCCCCACATCTATGGCAGAAAAGACTGAGAGCCTGGAGGGATTGAAGAAAACAACTTTTTATTTGTTACTATAAGAAACAATTACAGAATCCGAGGTTAAAAAAACAGACAAAAGATCTTTATTTCTGAGTTGGTGTACAAAAGGCAGGGGGGGAGAGGGGAGAGAAGGAAAGAGTGAGCATGGGCCAGGGTTGATGCCAGCTTAGGGGCCTCAAACTCCAATTAGGAAAGTCCGGACACCGGACAGGAAGAGAAACCCCCAATTAGAAAAAAAATAATAAAAATAAGATAAACATGGCAGTGCACCCCCCCTCCCCCAACCAGGTACCACCACCTGATATGTTTACTCTTCCCCTCCCCCATCCCCTTTCACAAGGGAGGCAAAATTTTTAAAAAATTAAAAAACCCTCCCCCCAAAACTGTCCAAGACAAACTGTGGGTCCTATCCCCAAAACAGGTGAAGTTCCCCACACTTGGGCAGGTTCCTGCAGTCTGCCCTCCATCACCAGGCATGGAGAAGCACAGGAAGGGGACAAGCCTAGCACTGCTGACACCAGAGGGCGCCCAATTCCTCCGGGACGCAAACTTGCTCCCTCCCTCTGCACTCCCTTTGAGACTAGAGTGAAGGGCGGTTTGGGTGCCCTGAGGACCACCATCTACCTCCCAGCCCACCTCCCTTCCCCAGGTACTCAATCCTCCAGAACAATGGGCTCATTGGTGCTGGCAGGATGTGAGGGTGCAGGAAGAGGGACCGGGGGCCGCACAGCAATCAGTGTGGGCTTCACCTTCAGGGGCAAGTTGGGCCTGCGAGCAGCTCGCCGCATTTCCAAGTGGGTCAGGGCCTTTCGCAGAGCCCTGCCGGAAAGAGGGAGAGGAATAGAGAAGGCTTAAGAGAAGGCTAAGACCCCCAAGGAGAACCCCCACACAGCAATTCTGCCTTCCTGTCCCACCCTGTACCCCCCACCCTGTACCCCGTCTTCCTGATGCTTGTCTTGCTGAGATACTCCCATTTCCCATTCCCACCCACCTGGGTTGTCAACTTCTCAGTCCCTCTCATGGTGGGCCCCCTATCTAGTATCTTTTTTTTTTCTTCTTTTTTTAAGATAGCTAGAGTTTAATTTATTTTTATCAGAGAGATTGTGAACTTACAAAACAATCACAAACATGTGTGGCACTCTCATACGACACCCCTCCACCAACACACTACATTGTTATGGAACCTACCTGGTATCTTTTGTGGCCACAAACACCACAGGATTGGGGGCATCAGCTGGGTTAAGTTTCTGGCGCTTGGCTACTGGCTGTGAACTTGAGCGAATCCCTGAGGCCAGAGGCCTTCCATTGGCAGAGAAGGGGATCCCTGCCATCTGGAAAAGGGTGTGACAGCACAGTGAAAGAGGGGACCTTCCTAGGCTCCTACCAGAAATAAAAGCCCATCCAGCTCAGCCTTGGCCCGCCCTGGCTGCCAACTCACAGTTTCATAGGCCCGTTTCACCATAATGCCTGCCAGGCCGCGATTCTGGGTCAGCTGGTTTCTGTTGATTGGTGTCTTGGTGCCCCGAGGTGTTTTGGGTTTCAAAGGTGCCTGGGCCACTGCGCAGGGGTGGGGGTGGGGAAAAAAAGAAAACTTAGATACCTTTTGCCATCTTCTGTCCCCTATGCAGTTTCCTTTTCTCACCTCCATCTCTTTCCCAGCAGTTTTCCTGCACATTGCCGAAAGGATGATGGGGGAAGGGTCTGGCAAACTATGACCAGTATTTCAGAAATCACATGAGTGTGACCTTATCAAACCAGTGTGGAAACACTGGCTAGTTTATGAAAAAACATTATTAATCTACAAAAGTACAGTTTGTTAAACTAAATCTTTTATGATTCAAAGCAGGGGGGGTGGAAGCGGAGGAGGGATGGTTCTTACAGTACAAGGACTGAGAGCTTGAGCCCACCCTAACTGGTTCCCCATCCTATACCAAGATCCTTGACGATAGTTGCCAGGGGCAGCCGAACCAGGGGGTGAATCTTCAAAGGAGTCTTGGCAGCCTTAGGAAGCCGAATGGAGCCTGGAACACAAAGAATAAAGCTTCTGAAGAGGCTTCGCTATTCAGGCCTCTTTGGGGGCCAGAAGCCATGTCTAATCTCCTAACAAACCTCTAAGACCTACTGTCCCTACTGTCATTAAACACGCAGAGAAACACTGGTCTCTGTCCAGAGAAGCCCCAAACCCACCACTAGCCCCACCACTCCTGCCCTTACACTCTGCCTTGATGGCATTGGCATTGATAGGGGCATAGGGTCGTCGGGCAGCCCTCCTTGGCTGTAACAGGTCCCTGCACATGCGTCTGGCAAGACGAGTCAGCTTCGTGGTCTGGAGCAGGAATGTCTGCCTGTTCTTGGCCAGGAGCTTGGCCCGGTTGGCACTGGTTGTATAGGGGGAGAGACTTTGAGCTTCAGGTCTGGACAAGTGCCCCCTCGAGTGTGGCTCCTGGAGGAAGGGCATAGGAAAACGGGAGAAGGAAAATTGGCACTGAGGCTCTCTTCTTTCTTCCATTCTCTGCAGAGGACAATTTACTCCTGCCTGACCTTTTCACTGCCACCCCGACCCACCTGGCCGCCCTCCCTACCACTATCTGCTCTGCCCCATTTCCCCCAGCAAACCATTACAAGATAAGGAATTGGGTATTCCTTTCCCTAAGTCTCACGTCAATATGCTTCCTCCTCTCCCCTGCCTGTTCCCCACCAATTCTTACTGTGGTGGCCCGAGCAGCCCCCTCAAGCTGGGTCGGGGTCTTTAGTCCCCCATACTTCTTCCAGTAGATCCAACAGGAAGCACAGAGGCGGCACTGCATGTTGGGTGGGCCCCAGGCATACCACTGAGCGGACTGTGTGGCTGTAGGAGCATGGAGACAAGGGGGAGGTCAGAGGGGAACACGGCACCTGAATTCCTTGAGTTCTTGAGCCAAAGCAGGCCTCCCACCTACCCCAGCATCCCTGTCCTTCCCGGGAACTCACTGTGGCAGCTCTCGCAGGTCAGGCCCTTCTGGAATCCGGCCCCATTCATGCCAGGCTTTGAGCCCACAGAGATGATCTGGTTAGGGTTTGGCTTAGTGCTAACAGGGGTAACAGTGGGGAGAAACCAGGAACTGATCAAGGCAAAGAATTCATTTCCACCCTGTCTCTAACTTTATAATAATCAGACCCTGCCTTCTGCCCACCCCCAATCACCAAGGAAGGCACAGTTTGAGCAAAGAGAAGGAAATCCTAACAGTCTCCCCAACCCACCACACTTACTAGGTGGGAATGTAGACCTGTTTCAGTTTGCTGTCTGCTTCAGCAGCTTTCAATCTTTTCTGCAGGAGATAAAAAGAAAGAACAAAAAGGATCAGAGAACCTCAGCAAGAAAGACATCACCAGCTTGCAAGGCAGAGGTGAGTGGGAGGCCGCTGGGCCATCCTCCCCCCGAGACCTTACCTGCTGAATATACCGGTCTGTGGTTTTCCACATATAGTAAAACTGGACTATGCTGGCGAGGGACTTCCAGGGTAGCTAAGGAGAGCAGAAGGATGACTGGGTCTCTGGCCCCGGTCCTGGTCCCCTCACCTGTCACCTTTCTCCTACCTCTCCTCCTAGACCCATCCACTTACAAAGTCCTGGCGGATATCATTGAAATCCTTCCCATATTTCTCCAGGGCTTCCTCAAATAGCATGGCTTCTGAGGCAGACCATTCCTCCATCTCATCCCGGCACAGCACTGGGCCCCCCTGAGGCACCAGGGTTGACATGGCCTTAGCCAGGTCATAGCCATTCCTCTGCAGTGTATCCATCGCATGAAACTAAAAGGAAAGTGGAGAGCAAAGCTGATGACCTCAAACCCCTGGCACCATTTCCCTGCTGATATTTCTAACACTTCCACCCCCTCGGAGACACCCTTTTCTCTTGTCCCCATGCCTTGCAGATGCAGGCAAAGCCCAGACTGCCCAACTGCCCACCAATTTCCGCTCACCAAGGTGATGTCTCGGGAGGCGGCAGCCGCACTCATGTGCAGGCTTGGCTGCCGGATGGAGCTGCTGCAATCTAGGGCTCTTGCAAAGGTCCCCACAGCTCTAAGGGAGAGATGGAGGAGTCAAAAATGAAGGAAGAAGAAAGTCTGAGTGGACTGAGGAACTATGCCAGATGAGAAAGGAGGGAAACATCCATTCCAAAGGGAAAATAACACTGTCCATCCCTAAGAGTGGGAGACTTTGGGCTATGTCCACACCTCCCCCAGCCCATTGTCCCCATCCACCCACCCCTCACCGGGCCACCACGAGAAACTGATCAATCTGTCGGTCTGTGAGAGGGTTGTCTGGGTCCCAGACCTTCATCTCCATCTTCTGCTGGTTCCGATTATCAGATTCTCCTGGGGAACGGGGCAAGAACATCATCAGGGAGAGGGAAGGGGAGTACAAGTGATGTTCTATCACTCCCAATAGCACCTCCTACCTCTTCCACCCCTGGATTCCATTAGCCACCTCAACTCTCAGCCTTTTTTTCCCAACTGGGCCCCTTTTCCCCTTTCAGGTTCCCAAGGCCCCATTCATCAGGGTCACAGCCCAGGGTCCTGCAGACTGCACTGCACAGCTCCAGGGGTAACCATCCACAGAGACTGATGAGAAAGTGCCCCTTGGAGGTCGATAACTCAGCACCCATGCACTCTGTCCTGCTGCTTACCTTCTGCCAGGCGATCTGGGATCTCAGCTTGGTATTTGCAACCAACTCTGATCTCCCCCTGATCAGCTAAAAGTGTCTTCTGCACGGGGTCAAACACCAACGAGTAAAAAAAGCAGTCCTGGAGAGGGGGAGATAGAAGGTAAGCAGGGTGACAGTTCACACAGGCAGGGGGCAGTTGGGAGTATCCAGAGTTCCTAAGACAGGCAATCTGTCAATCCTATACCTCATCACAGTCCTACTAGCTGTTTGTCTTTTGGCGACAATACCCACTCCTCCCCTCTTCTCCCAACATAAGCCTCTTTCTCACCTCTTTCTCCAGGTATTGGCTCAAAATATCTGTCTCATTCAAGAGGGTCACACTGCATTTTCCCCTGCAGGAGAGGTCAGAAAACCCCGGGTGAGCCCCTCATTCCCTCTCCACCACATCTCCAGTCCACCACCCCCACCTCCCCATCTTTTGGAAAGTGCACGCAGGCCACATGGGCCCTGCTTGTCCCATACCGTATGTGGGTGGCTGGTAATGATTCAAACTGCCGAGAAAGAAAAAGCTCCCGGTGTTTCAGCTGATGTCGCTGCTGCTCTGACACCCCTGGCTGCTTTGATTCCTCCTCAAACTCCCCTGGGAGATTAAGGAGTAAGAAAGAAACCAAGTCAGAAACCAATCCAAAAAACCACCTTGGAAACGCCAACCCAGGGAGAATGTTTCCTATCTCAGCTCTGTTTTCCTCATATCACCCAGGCATCTGCCTTCTGTTCCCCTACCTCACCAGCTTCCCCTCTCATTCCTAACCCAGATTACAGATGCTCCCAACTGTCCATCACTAATGCTCTTAAAGAAGAGCTGCTACGAGTACAAAGAAAACAGCAGCAGTTTATCCCAAACCCAGCAGTCACTGCGCAGACACCACTAATAAAGCAAATTCGGCCCACACCAGGCCTAGCAAGAACATCACACTTGTCTGTTTCTTGCTAAACCAGCCTGAGGTCCTGGAACCCAATAGGATGAAAAAAATATACAAGGTTGTGCTTACCACTTCTTCCTTACAGATTTCAGGAGACTCTTTGCTCCAGATCCTTACAAGCAAGCCTAACTATCCCTCACTTTCTACTTGGCTAATGCTAGTGTGTGTGGCTGTCAAGGAGAGCACCTTTTAAACCAGTGCCAGCAGCCTCCTCTCCACGGAGCTGCGGCTGGCCCTGAAACCTGGGTGGAAGGGTTAACCTGGCTGGGCGCCAAGCAAAGGGGGAGGGGCAGGAGGGCCTCAGGCCCCGGCTCATTGGTGCATTGTTCCCAACCTCAGGGAGGAGGAGGGGTGCGGCAGGCTCCGCCCCTCGCCCGTGTGCTCCGGAAACCCAGAGCTAAGGCAAGGGGGACCACACCCCCCACGCCCCTTCTGATTGGACAAGGCCAAGGTCAGCCCCTGCCCGATGGGGCTGGAAACCCCAAAGGGACCAGGGACCTTGGTAAGCCCAGCACGTCCTTAACCCCTTCATGCCCAAAGCAGTCTGAAAGAAGGAAAATAAATTAGGAAGGAAAAGGAAAACCAAGCAGGAAAGGGAGAAAAAAGAAAAAAAACAGCAGCAGGCAAGGAAAACTGAAGGAGATAGATTTTCTAAAAGATGAAAGCCTAAAGAGAAGGAAGATAAGGGAAAAGAGAAAGTGTAAAATGGAGTGGGGAGTTGAGAGGAGAGAAAGAGAAGTACAAGAAAACTTTCCCTGTCACCTTCCTTCCTATTCTCTCCCTCCAATGTCGCCCTCTCACCACCTTGCGATCACCAAACAAGCCTGCCTCTCTGGTCTGCAGCCTTGTAAGTAAAATCTCTTCCTCTTTACACTCACCACCCATTGTCTCAAGGACCCAAAACTGTCCCTCCAAAGGTGCTGGTTCTCTAAAGCTCTTCCTCATCCCCTATTTTTTTTTTTTTCCTGTGTGGGAAAAGGAGCTCTTGAGCCTGCAGGGAGCAAGCTGGCTCCAGACTTCTCCAAGTCCACATCTCTTTGCCTCCAATTCTTATGTGCCCAAGGACAGCAAACCACAGACGTCCCCTATTATTTAAATACTATCGTCTTTTTAGCACACACATAACGCGCGTGTGCGCGCCATATTTTGGCTTTCCTTATCATGGTGTCTTCATCCTGCTTCCTCCCAACGGGTGAAAACAGGCCTCCCTCACAGACCAGGCTTTTTGCTACCCCCAAACTCACAAACCTGTCTTGGGCACGATACCAGGGTAAACACGGGCAGGGACATGCCCAGGCCTCATACTATAGGGAGGGAGAGAAAAGTGGAAGGTGGGGATGAGGATACTTACTGGCATTACTGTCAGCCAGGCTGTTGAGGCTACTAGAAATGTCCCTTCGCCGGAAAAGACAGACAACCTTTGCCTCCACATTTCCATTTGCAGTCTAAGGGGGGGGTGGGAAATGTCAGTGAAGACTTGTCATTTGAGAGTGAAAATGCACAAAGATGAGACTAACAACAGTGAATAAGTTTCTAAGTGATCCTAAATAGAAATGCCCTAGAAATTACGAATAAAGAGACTTTGATTCAAGGACAGACTTCCAAATCCCTTTCCTCTGCCCCCAAAAGATAAAATAGTAAAGTTCCCACTAAGCTCTCAAGAAGTCTTTCCCAAATGCACCGAATGACTGGATGGATGGGTGAATATGAATGAGTACTTAGGATAGGGTCCTCTCTTCCATCTGAAGTTAGAGACCGCGGAAGAGCGAGCCTACTACCTGGAAGGGGGGCAGGGGCCGACTCCGTTCCACTCACCTTGTTGAGCTCCTCAATCCGTCTAACCAAGTAAGGATTGCTGGAGGAGTTCTCAAAATAGACATAATCTGTAAGGGTGGAGGGGGAGAACCGAGATCAGCAGAGGAGATGAGAGAGCCAAGCACCAGGGTGGGAGGAGAAAAAGTCGGCCTGAGAGGACCCAGAGGAGATAAGGATTCTCAGATGTGGAAATGGAGAGACTAAGAGAAAATAAGGAGAGTCACCTACCCACTCCTCCCCCTATCGCACCTAGTTCTGAAGTCAGATCTTTCACTCAAAAGTAAGCCTTAGGGAAGAGACAAGAAGCAGGGGTTCCCCAGCAGTCCCCACCACTCAGCGATGAAGTTGCACACCTGTCTAGGCGAAGTGAGCAATTTGCTCACTCCAGCGCAGCCTCCCCAACCCAGCCTGCGAACCGAAGCGCACAATACGCCGAGGGAGGAAAAGACCTCCCTCCCTCGGTCTCCACCGCGGGGGGCAAAGCCGTCGGCCCGGCCCTTAGCGCCCCCTGCCCGCCCTGTCAGCTCCTTGGGAGCCAGTTTCCCAAGCCCCAGTCCCGAGCCGAATGCGACCCCCGCGGCAGCCCTGAAGGCGCCGTCAGGGCTTCCTGCAGCCCCTCCGCGAGTCTCGGCGCCCGGCCGCGCCGCCGTCCCGCACCCGCGTCCCCACTGCTCCCGGTTCCGGTTCCGGTCCGCGCTCGGGTCCACGCCGCCCCAGACGAGGCTCCCCGCGCCGCCGGGCGCCGAGCCCCTCCGGCCCCAGACCCCGCCGCCGCCCCCGCCGCGCCCGGTACTCAACCTCCAACCCGGTACATGTTGGCCGCCATGGCCGTTCCCGCCGCCGCCTCCGGCCGCACAAAGGGGTCCGGGAGGCCCGCGGGGGCAGGGCTCGGCTCGAGGCAAAGCCCCAGGCGCGGATCTGGCGCTTCGCTGGAGTCTCGGTCCGGCCCGCGCAGACAGCGCCTCCGCCACCTCAGCCGTCGCAGTTCATCCCGGCCCGCGCTGTCGCTGTCGCTGCCGCCGCTACCGCCTCACGCCTGCTACGCCGAGGCCGGCGCCGGACCACTTGGCTCGGCTTCTTCCGGAACGGGCTCGGCTCCTGCCGGTCCGGGGCCAGGCTCCGGCTCCCCCGCCCTCTCTGGGCCCCACTAGACGTTGGGCTCTGGCAGCCGCTGGGAAACCTTGCCCTGCCCGCTTCGAGGTTCGCCTCCTTCCGGAACACCTTCGGCCGAGCCGGAGAACAAGGCCCAGAGCTCGGCTCAGGTCGGAGAGCAAGACCCCACAGATCGGCTACTTCCGGAAAAGGTTCGGCTCTTTCCGGCCAACCGCGGCCCGGCGCTCGGTTATTTCCGTTGCAGCTCGGCCCCCTTCTCCGAGGCGGGTGAGGAGTTTGGCTTAACTCTCTCGTCGCCCGGGCTCTGCAGCTCCCCCTGGGGCCCCGACAGGCTCGAGCCGCTCCGCGCTTCGCGGGATTATTTGCAGGCGACTTTGCCTTTTATTTGCATAAATGATCTACGCTCCCTTAACTTTTCCGCGCTCTTCTTTTCCTTCCTCCCCACCTCCACAGGGCCCCGGGGGCGCCCAAGCCGCGCCCCACAAAAGGACCGGGAGGCGACTTTGCTTTTGGTTTATTGCCCCTCAGCAGACAGCAGCAGGCTGGGGCTGCCTGGCTCAGCCCGCGGGTCTGTACAGTGTGTGCGGGGGCGTCGCTCGCCCCCTCCAGGGAAATGCGCGATCGGGAATGTCTCGAAGTCGAGGGAGCGGTCGGCCCCTGGTCCTGGGGGATTCGGGTGCGGCGGGCACGACGCAGGCCGGGCCGGTGCCGTCGGTCAGACGTCCAGGGAGGAGGCGGGGGACAGGGAGGGGGTCCGGGAGGGCGTGGCGGGCGCCGGCCCCGCGGCCCCCGCGCCCAGCACGCGCCACTGGAAGATGCTGGCGTCCTTGCCGCCCAGCGAGACGAGGTGCGAGTCGTCGTGCGTGAACCGGACGCTGGTCACGTGGCTGCCGTGGCCCCCGTACACGCGGCTCGGCGCCTGGGCGGGAGGAGGCCGAGTTGCGGCGACCCGGCAGGCGCCCCCGGGCCCCGCCCGCCCGGCCCCGGCGGCCTCACCTTGGCGCGCGCGCACGGGTACTGGAAGAGGTGCACTTTGCAGAAGTCGTCGGCCACGGCCACCACGCGCTCGTTGTGGGAGCGGCACAGGGAGTTGATGTCGGTCCCGTCGGAGCCGTCGGGCCACACGCCTAGCACAGCGTCGGCCTCAGCCCCGGCGCCGCGCCTCGCCACCCACGCTCGGGGCAGAGCACTGCGGTCTGCAGCCGCGGCCACCCACCCGCCGCATTCCAGGCAATCCTGCCGGGTCCCCAGGGCCAGTGGGGCCTCCTGGGCTGGCTCTGCCCACCCCTGACACACGCCCAGCATTCCTCGCCCTGGGCGGGCTCTGCCTTGTCCCCCACCCTTCCCGCAGGGTCCGCGCCCCCTCCCCGCCCCCGCGCCTGCTCACCGTAGACATGGAAGCCGAGTACGCAGGTGTAGGTGGCCCACTCGCGGTCTCGGCTCTCGTAGCGGTTCCGCAGCAGCTTGCAGCCCCCAGTCACGTCCCCTGGGGAGAGGGAGCCCACCAGCCCAGCTCTCTTCCGCTCTCAGCCCAGAAGTCGGGAAGACGCCAGAGAAGGCCAGGTTGGAACGACAGACCCGCCCGTGTGCTTCCTGCGTTCCTGCTGGAGTTCTAACCGCTTCAATCCCTCCACACCTGCCCTGATAAACCTTTCTAAAAATAGCTTTTCTTTGTGCATTTTCAAGTCCGCGAAGTCTTTGTGAGAGCAAGACATGGTATAAAACGGGGGGAGGGGGGGGTCCCCAAATCACAAATTTCTCCTGTGCATATAATTCTGTCCTCACTTCAACCACATCTCCACCTTCCTATTTAAACAAACCCTCCATCTGGAACTTGCCACACATTCTCCTTCATCCCCCCCTAACCAGAAAGTGTCCCCCCACAAGTAACACCCACCTCAATTACCCTCTCCCCATGTCTTCCCCTGCTGCCACTCACAGTAAAGAATCTCATAGTCCCCAGAATTGGACATGATGAAGTTCCCATCCTTGGACCAGTCAAGGTGAGTGATAAAACTGGAGTGGCCCTGGGAGCAAAGGTCAAGAGTTTAAAATGTAGCCACCATTTCCCCATCCCCAGAACCCCCTTGTGCATCAGTGGGTCTCCCATGAGTTTACCTGCTGTGGCAATGCCCCACCCTCCACCCCAGCTTCCTCACCATACAACGGCCAAAGCGGCTAGACTTGGCACCATCACTGGAGACACTATAGATGTAGATCATGTTGTCATGGGAACCGATGGCCAGGTACATCCCATCTGCAAAGACAGTCACTCAGAGAGGGAGGGGCCAGGGACAGGTGTGGGCCTAGGGTCAGGGCGGCTCTCACCTGGGCTGTACCGGACCACTGAGAGCTGCTCGTTGCCATCGGTGACGTCAGACACAATCTCTCTGGTGTCTGTGTCCAAAACCAGCCACCTGGAAGGGAGGCAAAGGCAGGGGGAGGGGAGGGGAAGGTGAGGAGACTCCCAGAGAAGGCTGCCCTGCGCAGGATAGGGGACTGGCAAATAGGAGACCCTCCCAGAGGCCCACCCAAAGACCATGCTGTAGACAGAGAGGTTGCCACAACATTCTTAGGCTGGGAGGTGGGGAGGGGCTGGGAGCAGATAAAAGCTGAGGGGCTTCCAATGCTGTCTGAGAAAGGAGTCAGGAACCACCATGAGGGGCCTGGCTACTGGGCCTTGTGGGTCTGGAAGCTACCACTTCCCCTTTCCATCCCCACTGTCTCGCTTTCCTGGGCTGTGACCTCCTCCACCCCGAGGCTTGGAGAAGACCGGTGAGGACAGTTAGCACAGGACAGGTAGGCAGGACTGCAGAGGGGCCGGCGCAATTGGGGCTCCTTCCCATACCTCCCTGCTCTCCCCTCCCAGGAGCCCCAGCTCCCTCTCACCTCCCCGTGTTCAGTCCCACGGCCACAACTGCCCCACTGGGGTGGAAGTCAGCACAGAGGCCAGTCTCCTGGGAGGGGAGAGAGGGTGAATTCAAGAAGCTGCCATTTTAGTACAGGAACCAGACAGCCACCTCCTCCCAGGAGAAAGGAGAGGGCTGGGAGACCTGGACTGGAGGCAGGGGTGATACTCAAATATTTAACTGTCGGAACTCAGGTTCCCAACTGTGTCAGAGATAAACCTTTTAGTTGCTGGACCAAGGGGAGGTCTGAGGGGAGCTGGTGAAAAGGCCAGTGCCTGGAGGGCACTGAAGACAACAGCTTTGACCAACCAGCATAGAAGAATTCGGCCAGCACAGCCATGCCAGTACAAACTAGCTGCCTCCAGGGAGCGGAAGGAAAAGGGATCTTGGGGCAGGCCCTGCAGCCACAGGAGTCATGGTATGTGGAGGACCCGGGGCTCAGGGCCGTACCTTGAGGTCGATGCTCCAGGCCAGCGCATGGCCCTCCCCGTCCCACAGGCAGAGCTGCCGGTCATGGCCGCAGGTGAGGAAGCAGTTCCGGGAGGGATGTGTGCAGAGCCCCCAGAGCTCATCAGTGTGGCCCTGCAGCAAGGCACCGACAGTCACCTCTGCCCCTCCCCGACAGGTCTTCCCTCCGTCCTCCTCCAAACTCTTGCCCCCACCCCAACCTGGATGACAGGGGAGAAGCCCTGAGCCAGATCTCCCCTCAGCAAGGCATTCTTTGTAGTTCCCACCAGCAGCTCCGAGCCAGGCCCCTCAGCAATGGCCCGCACTGCCCCAAAGTCTTCAGGAATCTGCCGAGGTGGGAACAGAAAGTCAGAGACCCGGCTGCCATCCCTCTTCCCTCTCCCTTGCGCACCCCCGGTCCAGCCCTCACCTCGGCCTCCTGGAGAGCCACCAACCCCGGCCCCCACTGTACCAGCCGGCGGTCCCGCCCGCCACCACTCAGCACCGTCCCATCTCGCCGGAGACACAGAGCGAAGATGGAGCCCTCGTGAGCGTGGGCCTGGGCCACGATCCCGTAGGTCTCTGTTGGCAAAGCCCGGGAGGGATCATGCTCTTGGGGTGCAGGGGAGTGGAGACCAGGGGCAGCCTAGGCCATCACAACAGAAGGCAATAACTCCCCGCTGTAGAGTGCCCACTAAATAACGTCTCTGATTCCCTTGACAACCAAGGAGGCTTTGAGGCTCCCCATTTTAGAGACAGGGCAACCGAGGCTCAGACAAGTGAGGGAACTTCCTGAAGACAAGACAGCCAACAGTAGAACTGGGATGTGAACCCAAGAGCTGGCAGACCCGGAAGTCCCAGCGCTCCCCTCCCCCACCCTTCTAGAACAGCACCCGGGAAAGCCTCCCACCAGGCCCCATGCAGAATTATCAGCTCTCAAGGTGAAATGATGGGAAGCCCTCTCTCTGTTCCCACAGACCTCAGGGGTACTGGCTTTCCCAGGTGCTACCCCAACCACATACCTTTGGCCCCACCCCTGCCTGGGGGCTTGGAATCTGAGAGGCTCCGCCCCCAGGTGAGAATGTTTCCCTCTGAGTCCCCAGTGAGAATGTCTCCGTCAGGGAGGAACACAAAGCAAGGAATAAACTTGGGTTTCTTGTATTTCTGAGGGGGAGGGGAACAGAGAGCAGAGGTCAAAGGAAGGGCAAAGGCTCCAAGTCCCAGGACAGGTGGGGGTTGGGTAGCATCAGGGTCTACAGTACTCAGACCAATACTCCCATCTCCACTCTGCCCTCCCCCACCACCTTTCAGCACCTACACCTTACCCCAAAGACACCCTGTTTCCGGGTGAGGGTCCCATTTCCAGAAACCCCAGCTCCACCACTCCAGTTCCAGAAGTGGACATGAGATTTCCCACTGGTGACAATGCAGCTGCTGTCACGAGGGCTGAAGCCAACGGCCAGGACTGAGTCATTTGTACTCTGGAGGGAAGACTGGATTCAGCCACCCTGAGCCTCGTCCCCCCTGGCCCCCTTCAATCTGCACCCTGACAGCTAGCCTGCAGAAGTCTCGAGACCCCAGGACAGCCCTTCCTTCAAGACCCTGGTCCCCTAAGAGCACCATTCCCAGCCACTTGTTCTTAATCACCCTAACACATCATTGATGGAACTTCCATGGTCCCCATTTCATGGATAAGGAAACCGAGGCTCAGAGAGCCCCAGGTAACCCAGCCAGAAAGGAAGGAGAGGCATCGATAAGTCTGGAGCTCTCTGCGCTACACCTCTGCCACCTCCCAAGCCCTCCTGGCCACCTGGGTTCATCACCTTGATCTCGGCTAGCTTCGTGCCCCGGCTGCAGTCCCACACTGACAGCATGTGCTCATTGGAATCATCCACCACGCAAAGAAAAGCACCCTGATCCTGAGGATGGGGGACACAGTGGAGGGGCTGGGGTGAGGTCTGGGGGCCTCATGGTCATTAGGCAGGGGACACCATCACAGGTCAAGAGGGCAGGAGATGGTGACACCCATCCTTTCTCAGGAGAACTAGCTGGGCAGGGTTCAGGAAGGCCACAACTTCCCAGGCTTCCTGGTGGAGTGACAGGGTGGGGTTCCAGGACAAGGAAGATGGGGATTTCTGGGCTTTGGGGCCAGCTCACCGCAAATGAAAAGGCCAGGGCCCCCACGCCCCGCTCGAAGGCCCCCAGTCCAATCTCCTGCAGCTTCAGCAGTGTCTCTGAATCCCAAACATGGACCACGGGCTGCAGGGGCTGGTAGAGGAGAAGGGATCAGGGACAGGAAAGGAAGACCCTGGGGGAGCAGCGGCTGGGCTGGAGTTTCACCCTGACTACCTGGTGTTTGACTTTGGCCTTACCTTTCCATCCTTATCCACTCCTGCTGTCTGTCCAGAGGCTACACGAACCCCATCAGGGTGAACAGCAAGGCTAAGTGGGGGAGGAGACATGCTAGGGAAGGGGGTCCCTCAAGGCCACCAAGACACCTCCAGGCTTGCAGAGCAGCGAGGCAACTCTTCTCTCCTGCCCCTCCGTTCCTGCCCAGACCCTCTTCCTGCCCAGCCCACCACCTCCCTACCTGCAGCTGCCCACTCCCAGGCCCCAGGCCCCTCACCATCGAACGCAGTCCGTGTGCCCCCGGTAATGTCTCTGGCTGCCACCTCCAGGGCCCCCTGGGCCTCCCCCGGGCCAGTACAGCACCACCACACAGGCGATAAAGTAGACCACCTCCCCAGAGCGCAGTACAAACAGATTTGAGCGGGAGTCACGACCCCTGTACCCATAACTGGGGTGGGGGCCATGGTCAAGGAAAGGGTCAAATCAAGGGTGGAAGGAGGCAGAGGGGAGAAGACCAGAGCTTCTGGCTGACAGCACCCTTGGCAGGATGGTAGGGGAGGGTTCAGAGGGCTCCCTGTCCCCGTAGACCCAGGAGGAAGCTGTAAAGGAGATCATCCCCAAGGTAGGAAAAGGTGGTTCCTGTGGGACTGGAGGGGGCAGGATACACCCAGTCAAGGCTGAGGGTCTCCGGGGGTGGGCCGCTGGGCAGCTCCTCAAGGCTGCGGATGCCAGACGGGATGTACATGGTAATGGGGCGACCGCGAAGGAACATCTTCACTGAGATGCCTTCTACAGAGAAAAGGGAGGGTGTCAACTTCCACTCCCCAGCCTCCCTTCCAGGAAAGCCACAGGGCCCCCAAAATAGCTCCTAGGGCCGCAGTCCAAATCCTCACACACCATCACCCAAGTTTCTCTAGGTCCCTCTTTACATACCCAAATTGTAATTGCTCCTCCGAGATCCAGGCCCCCCAGGGCTGGAGAGGGGGTCTTTCGCCCAACGGCTGTTGGGAAGAGGGAAAAGTGGAGGGACGGGGTCAGGCTCTAGGAGCTGAGCGCAAAGGGGCAGGACACAAGAAAGGAGGGGACTCCAGAGACCACTGCCACCTCTGCAGGCTTTTAGTTCATCACGTGAGGTAGGTCTGTGGGGACCTTTAGCTCTATTTACGAGAAGAGAAGACTGAGGCAGGAGGGGCTAAGTGCAGGGCACAAGGCCACAAAGCTTTAAGAGGTAGTGAGAGGCACTAGGGAGACCTTCTGACTCAGTTCCAGACCACAGGGCCTCTGGCTTATTGACCACCTCCCTCTCCTTTCCCCATCTGTAAAATGGGACCAAGGTGAATCCAGAATGCAAAGGTAAGCCAAAAACTCCTTCTCTCTCAGGAGGAAAGGGACAGATGAATTCCAGAAGTCACTATCACTGAAGGATAAAAAGGTGATAATTTCTCTTCAGAGAGTAACAGAAAGGCCACGGAAAGGACTAAAATGAAAACTCAGGTGTCCTGGGGTGTGTACACACTCTGACACCACCATGTTCAGCCACTAGGACTTGCCCTTGCCCTCTACAAGTAAAACTGAATAGATTGGAGGACCTGAACCTCCAAAGACAACCATCCACGAAAGTCAAAGGAGCTTTTGGAAACACCCCTTGGAATCTTGGAAGGTGTTCTGTGAGTGCTGGAAAGGGCAGGGGAACTGGAGTCAGGAAGAGCTGGGTTTGAATCCTGGCTCTAGCTGTGTGACCCCAGGCAAATGACTTACCCTCTCTGAGCCTGCTTCCTCACCTGGACAATGGACAGCATGAGACCACCTACCCCCCAAGGATGTCGTGGGGACTGAATGAGATGGAGGAAGTCGAGTGTTTAGCACAGTGCCAGGTACACAGCAGGCGCCCCATGAATGCTTGTTCCTTTCTTCCTGTTGGGCAATGAGGTCCCCCCACCCCGCCCAGGGAAGTGAAGTGAGGGATGTGGAAAGTCAAGAACCTGAGCAGGGGCGGGGCAGGTTGCGGGGAGCCTCACCCACCTCTCTGTGCTCCCTGAGCGCAATAGCAGGTTGGCGGAGGAAGCTGCCTTCCTGGACAGTTTCTGGCGTGGTCGCTCCGCGGGGGATGAGGAAGAATTTCTCCGGGGCCTGACGCGGTACAGAGAGGAGAGGAGGATCATTCCCTCCAACTGTGCTCCCCAATCCTCTCACTCCCTCCCAGCCTCTACCACGGGACACCTACGTGTCACCACACTGTGGGGGTTGCACGGGCCTAAGGACCCCCGGGGTGCCAGGATAGCCAGCGCCACTGCTGCTGCTGCCCCCTCCTTCAGACTGGGTCCCCCCAGGCTCTTCACTGCCCCCCTGAGGGGCTGCTGGTGGCCCATTGCTCAGGCCAGGGAGTCCGGGGGATGGCTCCATCTCCACCTCCGTCTCCGTCTGCGTGCCTCGGCTCACCAAGGAGGGGCTGCATGTGGGTGGCAAACCTGGGGGTGCTGCAGGGCTGTCAGGGAGACAGAGAATCAACCTGCTGCCCCCCCAGAACCCCAGAAAGGAGGACGAAGGGGCTGTGATGACGTGCATACCTGTCTCTTGTGCGAGCTAGCACGCCAGAGCCCTGCAGGGAGGTGGGGGGCACCTGCAACCGCAGCAGGCGAAGGGCTTCTGCCAGGGCCGCCTTCACCAGCTCCATCTCCTCCTCCTGCACCCGAAGCCGCCGGCTCAAGGACTGCAGGGCCTCCTGAGCAGGGTCCTCACCTGAAAAGCAGGCAAGAAGCACTCAGAATGTGCCTGCCACCTGGATATAGGGTTGAGGGGATTCTTTCCCCCCACGAGTAGGCATGTGTCCAACAGGGCTGCACCCTTCAACAGGCCCAGGCTTGGAGGCACGCCCAGAGGGGAGGGGACGGCCGGTAGAGGATCAAGGGCCTCCTCCTGGCAGGGCAGGCGGGGAACCTGGCAAAGCTCCCTTCCTGCTGCCGTCTCAGCCTCCGTTAAGACAGGGAGTACCATGGAGTACCAGAGGGAAAATATGGAGTACTGCCGAGGAACGTGGGAGCTACAGGGAGATAGTACTGGACGAGGGAGGGCACGGCCCACGGCAGAGCAAGGCACAGTGACTGAGAAGGGGCGTCCGGCCAGAAGTCGGACCAAGAGTCGAGTCAGACTGGGGGAGCCAGAGTACCAGAAAAGATCCCGCGTGACAGGAGAGAGAAAGTGGAGAACAGAGGCAGTGAGGGCCCCGCGTTAATGGCGGGGCTCAAGAGAAGTAAAAAGACCCGAAATCCCAGGAGAGGCCCGGAGTAAATGGGCAGCAAGGAAGCACTGAGGGGCTCAGAATGACGTGCAGGGAAAAGTGACTTTGGGGAAGTCCGAAATGACAGGAGGAGCCAAGTAGCAAGGGAGAGGGGCGAGAGGACCAGTGGAGGATGCTCGGCGTCGCTGGGGCGGAGGCGCACGCGGGGGACCCGCCGCACGGCCGTCAATCACTGGCCGCGTCCGACGGGCCGGGCGCGCGGGGCGCTCCGGGAAGGGGCTGGCCGCCCGCCCCGCCCCGTACTCACCGGGCCCCGCGGCCCCGTCCATCCGGCCCCCGGGTTGCTCCGAGCGGCGGCGGCGGAGGAGGCGTCTAAGCCGCGGGGGCCGGGGAGAGGGGAAGGGGAAGCACCCTGGGGCGCGCGCGAAGGGGTGCCGTGCCACCTCCCGGGGGCGCTGTCGGGCGCGGGGGAACGCGCCTGGAGGGGGCGCTGGGGGGCGGGGGCCGCCGTCTCCAGGGCCCGCGGGGGCCTCGGGCTCTCCCGGGGCCGCTTTCGGCTCTCGG
>JAQZBX010037218.1:0-23874 GCA_029593785.1 Cabassous unicinctus | reverse complement strand
TCCACATAATCAGAGAAGTCCTGCTGTCAGCAGGTTTCTGAAGCTGGGGCCCTATCTCTGCAGAAGGCCCAGGGAGCTTGTAGTCAGAGGGCCCAGTGGCTCTCTGAATGACCCTTAAAGGTTTGGGATGTATCCTGATCCTTCTTCAGGTCTTAACCAAAATGATATGGAAATCAATGAATTTACCATAACAGATTTTAAACTATTTATATTTATTTATAGCCTATTCTACCAACTTCTTAGAGTACAGTGAATCTCTTACATCTTATTTTACTTTTCAAAGTGGAAATTAGTTCTTTTTATGAACTTAAAAGCAACAGTTGAAAACTATAAAATAATCTGATCAATACAAAAAACATGTAACATTGAACCTAAAAATTATTTATAATTTCTGATGAAATAAAAATAATTGAAGCTGGAAATGATCACATTCCATCTCCTGAAGTGACAACTCTTAACGTTTTGGTGTATATCTTTTATGTGCAAGTGTGTGAATGTGTATGTGTGGGTGTTTGTATCATGGTACGCAAACCCTCTGTAAACTCCATATGTTATAGAAATCATTCCAAGTCAGTAACTTTATAATTTGGGAAATAATCTTTACTCTATTTGCTCTAAATGTTTTACCTCATTTTAATATCCTAGTATTCACAAATCAATCCATAGCTACCCATTGCCAAAAAAGTCTCATTGACCTTCTTACCTTTCTTTTTGGAACTTGCACAAAGAGATGCTATTGAAACTGAGGCTTCTCCTCTCCCATTCAATAGCTCTGGTTACAGATTTTTTTTAGTGCTCAACTCCTCAAATTTGGATAGTGAATGCAAAGCTCCTTTTTAGTGATCATCATGGTATCATTTATGCTGAGTTTTACCCTAGTTCCAATCTTGTCAGTATGACTTTATGCTTTTATCCTATATTTTGAGGGTATGCACCTGTTTATGAAAGATGTGTGGACTGCCCAGTCTCAGGAGAGGATTCTTTTCCATTGAAGAAAAAAGCGAGAACTGCAGTAAAGTATAGCAGAATCTTTTTCAGATGTATAGCTGCCTGGAAAAATTGGGAGCTAACAACTTGGAACAAAAACAGCCATCCTGCAGCCCCTACCCACTCGATATAGGGCCAGTCATTTAGCAAGACAGAGACCTGAGGTCTGCCATGTGATCCAGGATCACTCTGAGCATACTTTCAGGTTAGGTGAAAGGGGAATGGGATAATGTCGTGGCTACACTTTTGGGCAGGCTGGAGGACAAGTCTGGTTTTAATCTTGACTTTGCCATTTGCCTTCTGTGGGGCCTTGGGCAACTTATTTAGTTTTCTGATTTTGATTTTCTCATTTTAGAATGGGGATAACAGTAAATATTTAATAGGGTTGTTTGAGGATTGCTTAAGATAATGTGTGAAATGCTCATGGGTCTTGAGACAGGATGTTTGCTTAATAAATCAGGGCAGTGATTGTTATTAATAGCTAATATTCCTTAAAGAATTATTTATAGAACAGAACACTATTCTGGAAATTCTTTCTCTTCATGTGACTGTAGTTTAAAGTGTGATAGATCCAGAAATAGGGAGCTAAGTTATGGACCATGCAGATTTAAAAGAAATGTTTAGAGGTGAGGTAGAGGAATTTAATCATGGATTACCTGAAAATTTGTTTTGAATGTTGCCATTGGGAGAGAGAAATTTTCATATTTAAGCATGAGATATCCCAGTCACAGAAACATAAAATGAAGCTAGATAAATTGAAACAGAAGAAAAAGCATATCTAGAGTTTTATTTCCATATGTGGATGCCTTGAATCTTATTTTAGAACATTAAAGAGAAGTATCTTAAGGGCTATATGGAGTACTCTATGTCACTCATGTGCTTCTTTTCTTGAGAGAGAAAGATCACTACTCTTGTAGCATACTTGGCAAGACTCAGTTTGGTTTCAGAGTCTGGATTCACTACAACCCTGTGATATAGATATAATTGACACGAGGCCTATTTTATAGAGGTGAAAAGGGAGTCTGAGAGTCTCTGTGATATCAATGGATTTATAGGTGCTGGGGTGGCATCTTTGGGAATAACACTATCCTTGAAAGTCATGGAAAAAATTCATAATACAGTAAACATACAACGTCTAGCATAGTGCCTTATACATAGAAGACACTGTAATTGATGGGAACTGGTAGAGTTTACTTATGACTCAGATCATCCTCCATCAAATATCTACCAGGATGTGTTAAATTTTAGTCAAAATGTGCCTAGCTTGAGCTTAACAGACACATCTGGTGATGGAGGAAAATGGGATATTGATGAGGGGACCTCAGCCAAATTGTGGAGTTGGTGAGGATTTCTGTGAGCTCCCTAACATTCCTGATCTGGGCTTTGTTCTTCACCTCATGATGCCTTCTGTCCTCACCTGTCATGTGCCTGGTGCCCTCAAGGTCTTGCTCCTCCATCTTCCTCTTTCATTGGAACGTAAAAGTGACTGATGAAAAGTATAGTCTCTCTCCATGTAAGGTGACAATTGAAAAGGAGAAACTTTAATTCAAGGATTACAGTGTAGATGGTAAAATTCCAGGCAAAAGTCAGAAAGAAGAGGAGGGTTTTGGAGGTTAGAGGTCTCTCTGATATTTGGAAAATCTGTTATGCAAAATCTATTCTGATTATAACCCTCCCAGATTACTTTTCAGACTACTTACTAAAAATTGGGGACTGGTTCAGGGGCATAGCAATGCCCCTAGGAAATTTTTTCTCTTGATATTCTTCTTGGGTGCAAGGGCTCAGACATGTTTCAGGAAGTCCATCAAAGGAGAAAAAAGGGAGAACATGATTTGGGGATACATGGAGAGAAAGTAAAAATCAACAAACTCCTTGGACATCTATCTGGGCTTGTAGATCCAGGATGTTCTATAAAGTGAGATTAATATGGATATGAAGACAAAGAATAAAAGATGAATAACTGTACTTACCCTTGCCCTCCTGTTCTGCCTGTCATTTATCTGTTAACTGTCTTGAGTTATCTTGCTGTGGAAAGAGGCTAATCAGGCTTCAGTAGCTGCTTCTAATTCTCAAAGTGTTAATTAATTTGGAAAGCAAGCTTGAGCTTGAGACTGGTTTGCTCATCAAGGATCAAAGTATCTCCTTGGAGCAGAGAATGGGTATTTGTGGGCAGATAAGTGTAGGGAGAAGAAATACAGAGAGAGGAGGGGGGCGGGTTATAATCTTTAAGAACCTCTTCTGGCATCTGTTAATATTTGCATTTGGGGTCATTTTGGAAGAGTGTTTCAAAGGTGGTGTTGGCATGAGTTTCAGAGCAGTGTTTTTCTCTTTCCTTGGAGATGTTTCATTATATTTACCCCTGAGAATATTTTTGAAAGAGAAAGGAATGTGACACACAACTTTGTAGTCAATTGCTCTCTGGGGGTTTGGAGAGCACATACTCTTATAAGTACTCCAAATATAGAGATTGTTAAACTCCATCCCAATGGTCAGTTCATCAGAGCCCCCAAGGCTGATCAATTTCTCCTCTGGTAGTACATGATGAACAAACTCAAGATAATGTGGAACACATAAATACCTAAACACCCATTCCATGAAGAAAGCAAAATTGCCCATGTATATCTTTACTACTCACCTTCCACACCATCATAGAACCTGTTTGGACAGAAGTATGTTAATGAATGTAAACTCAACCTTATTGAGTTCCTACTATGAGTCAAACATTGTAGTAGGAGCCTTATGAGTGTCAACTCACTAAGTCCCCCAAAATCCCCTTGCAGAGGGGTAACTGAATTTCAGAAAGGGTAAATAACTTGCTGAAAATTTTATAGCTAGTAAGGGATTGATCCAATATTTGAAGCCATGACTATATGACACCAAATCCTGCATATGAATGTGTGACATATGTATGAATTTTGGATATAAAATGCATATGTGTTGATATGATCAATCATATCTCTGAATTCATAATCCTTTCTCTTTCCACAGAAATCTACTATGTTCCTCCTGGAAAGAGACATTAGATATAAGACCTTTCCCCTAAATGATTTAAAAAATCGATTCCAATTTAGCCTGATGTAATATAAAGATGTAGAACTTTAATTCTCTATAGGCCCACATACAAATGAAAAATAATGGGCCACATTCTTAACAAAAAACAATTAATTCATAAAAGGTTTGATCCATTTGTTTAAGCTGAAAATATTGAACTTTGATCTGTGTTAAATAGCTACAAAAATAATGGACAATTGACCCCAATTCCATGGCCAATTAAGAGAGAAAGTTATGCAAACAGACAGAGAAATAAATATAGGGAGAAATATCCAGGAGAAGCTGAAGTACGATTCAAGGGAAAAATATGGATAAGAGGAAGATCATTCATTCATTCATTCATTCAACAAGTATTTCTTTTTTTTTTTAAAGATTTATTTATTTATTTATCCATCCCCCACCTTGCTGCTTGTGCTTGCTGTGTCCATTCGCTGTGTGTCTTCTCCGTGTCTGCTTATCTCCCCCTTGCTGTGAGGTCCCACTGCATCAGCCCACCGGGCCGCGCAGGCTGGCCCGCCCTCACAAGGAGGCCCCAGGAAGTGAACCCGGGGCCTCCCATATGGTAAACGGGAGCTCTATCGATTGAGCCACACCCGCTTCCTCAACAAGTATTTCTTAATGCCTATTCTGTGCTAGACACTGTTCTACTCACCAGAGACACGAATAATAAACGACAAGGCAAGCACTTTGCTCACATGGTACTTAAATAATAATGATGTTACTTGGGATAAGGTTCCCAATGAAAGCAAGCTTTGGAAAACCAAGCAACTGCCATCCTTCACCATTACGGTAGTAATGATGAATACTATGACTATTAGATGCTACGGCTGTTTCTGAATCCACGGGAGAGTTTACAGAAACAAAATGACAAGCTTGGGTTTTAAACTCTCAGCTCATGTCATAACCAGAAAACCAAAAAAGTCTATTAAGTTTCTAAATGCATCTTTTATTTATTATAGGTTCAATTCAGACCCAAATTTAATTGTGCAGGTTGCAGAGTCTCTTAAAAGTTATGGCCTGTATGGTAATGAGACCCTGAGAATGGAATGGAGGTGTTTGAGTAGGTGCAAATGAAGCTGAGAACTTTGAATCCCCAAATGATTCTAGGCATCTCTAGCCATAAAAAGTCTCTCTTCTGTTTCAAGAGACTAGCTTTTCCTCACTTGATAACTATTTCTTAACCTTATATGAAGCAATTGCCTTGCAAGAATATCCCTATTCACTTTAAGACCTAACCAGTCCTCATTGCTGCCACACCAGAATTTGAGTCAGATACCACCATTTTCCAGATGGACAAGTGAAAAGTATGACGTTTGAAAATAGAACTTACCCCTCAAAAGCTTGCAAGATATTGCTAAATATTTAGGACACTCTTGGGGGAGTAGATACAGAGTGGATTGTATGGGTGTTAGCCAAAAAGACAGACTATAACATTGGATTGGGTTTGTATTAGTCAGCCAAAGGACTGCTGATGCAAAATACCAGAAATATGTTGACTTTTATAAAGGGTATTTATTTGGGGTAGAAGCTTAGAGCTACCAGGCCATAAAGTGTAAGTTACTTCTCTTACAAAAGTCTGTTGCCATGTGTTGGAGCAAGATGGCTGCCGGTCTCTGTGAGGGCTTAGACTTCCTCTTCCTCTTAAGGCTCCATGGTCCCGGCTTCTCCCAATATCAGCTGTAGACTGGGATAAGTCTCGTCTCATTCCCAGGGCTCATTTCTCTCCAGGCTCAGCTGCTCTGCTGTCTCCACAAGGCCAGCTATAAACTATCAGGCAAATGGCTCATCTCTCTTCCCAGGGCCTCTGCCTTCTCTCTTCCCTCACATATCTGCTTCTCTGTGTGTTTACTTCCCAGGGCTCCAGTATCAAAACTCCAACCAAGTCCTCTGCCTTGATGTTTTCTCTGTGAGCCCTCACCCACCAAGGGGGCAGGCACTCAACGTCCTACTGACGTAGGCCAATCAAAGCCTTAATCATTATTTAATCAAGTAAAAGTGAAACCTCTGAATCCAATACACTCTAATATGCCCAGAGGAAAAGACCAATTTATAAACATAATCCAATATCTCTTTTTGGAATTCATAAACAATACCAAATTGCTACAGGGTCACATTTAGTTATTTACTCTAGACTTGGGATTTATTGCCTTGATCATCTGGAGTGACTGTAATGACTTGTTTACTGCATTAAACATTAGACTACAGTCAATGAGTCTGAGATGGCCGCTCTTCCCTAGCATGATTCAGAGGAAGGAGTCCAAAGTCTTAGGGAGATAGGAATATTGAAGTGGGTTGATCACATGTGGCCTGTGTACTAATCCTCCTCCCAACAATAACTACCTAGAAGACTGAGAATGACGTCCTTTCAAGGCATTAAGAATTAACTCAGGGAGAGGAAAACCAGCATGTGGTGGAATGATAGTAGGTAATATTGCCATTGATAAGGCTCCCTGATTTCATTGTTAAAACCAGTGGCAATGTGGAACCTTCAGAGACAAGATGGGCAAAATAACATATTGGGCAGCAGTTAGAAAGTAATTAATGAACTTAATGTAAAGCTTAATGAACTGTAGCTAGATTCCCATTATAGTGAGGCTCGGTTCCTTGCTCTATAAGTTTACTAAATACTCTAAGAGAAGAAAATAATCAGTAGAATTATCTTTTTCTTGGTTGACTTATCCCTAACAATAAAAAATAATCCAGAAGTATTAATTTCAAGGTTAGGAGGGAAAGAAAGAATCCAACCTGAATGCCTTATAGGATTTTATATCAGAATGACATGAAGACTCAGTCTCAGTTAGTTATTCTTTTCAGATATCTAAATTCCTGGGATGGAAGTAAAAAGAATAATTTTTTAATATGATGTTATACAGAAAGAAAGAATCCTTACTGTTTTAGTTGGCTTTTAACAATAGAAATTTGTTAGTTTACAGTCAAGGTTGTGAGAATGTCTAAATCAAGCCATCATCAGGGTGATGCTTTCTTCCCGAAGACCAGCTGCTGGCATCACATGGCAAGGCACATGGTGGTGTCTGCTTGTCTCCCACTTCTCTTCCAGTGCTTTCAGCTTCTTGCTTCCATGACACTCTCTCTCTGTATTCATACCATTTATAAAGTACTCCAGTAAGAAGATAAACACTCACCCTGGGCCTTGCCTTAACTGAAGTAATCTATTGAAAAGGTCCCACTTATAATAGGTTTATGCCCACAGGAATGGATTAGCTTTAAGAACATGATTTTCTGGGATACACAGTTTCAAACCACCACATTTGCTTAATAGGGCAATTAGGGAAAGAGGCCAGATGATTTGACCTGGAAATTTGGAGCTACATTTTAGATGCAGGACCACATTAACATTTGCCAATGTAGATGGAATTTCATTTGCTGTTGTTTTAGTTTCTTGGCTGCCAAAACAAATACTGTACAATGAGTTGGCTTAACCAATGGGAATTTATTGGCTCACGTTTTTGAGGACAGGAGAAGTCCAAGCCTCCATGCATCACCAGACAATACTTTCTCCCAGAGGACTGTGGAGTTCTGGGGCTGGGTACTGCTGATCCTTGGTCCTTGACTTTTCCATCACATAGCAATGCACATGGCAATGTCTTCTCCCTTCTCCTCCTAGTTGCATTGATTTCTGTCTTTTGGCTGTTCCTTGTGGCTTCTCTCTCTGTCTGACTTTCACTCTGCTTATAAAGGACTCCAGAATTGCAGATTAAAGCCCAACCGTAAACACACTAACTCTCCACAGGACAGGGTGCAACTTCTTGGGTAAGTTGATATCCTATAATTTAAATACTACAACATGAAGTTAATACAATGATAAAGGGATAGAATAGGGAAGAAAACAAAGATATTTACTTTATGTATATATATACACAAACATACTCATACGAAAACAAGAAAGAAATATTCATAATCATTCCAGTCCTCATTTCTGTAACTGGTCATATGGTCACAGCTCATATTTATAACTACCTTCTTCCACTACCCATTACCCAATTCCATAGCTTTTTCCACATTTTTGATATTTGCAATAGCAACACCCAACTCTCAGTACCAAAGCTGTATTAGTCAGGGTTTTCTAGGGAAACAACTGATAGGGGATATCTGTAAATATCATGAGATTTTTATAAGAATAGTCTCACACAAATATGGGGATGAGCAAGGTCAAATTCCATAGAGCAGGCTACAAGCTGAGAACACAGATGAAGGTTTTTGATGAATTACCCAGGAGAAATGTCTGGCTGAAGTAGAGATGGAAATTCTCTCTTCCGACTGCTGAAATCATCACTTCTCCTTTTAAAGCTTTCAACTGATTGGAATGAGACTTCTTTCATTGTTGAAGGCACTCTCATCAGATGAGTGTAGATGTAATTAGCCATAGATGCAGTCAACTTACTGATGAATCAAGCCCACTAAATATCCTCGCAATAACAATCAGGCCAATGCTTGCTTGACCAAACAACTAGACACCATAACCTGATATGAACTTAATCATCACAACAATTTAATCTATAGATGCAGGACAAGGCTAAAATGGCAGCTTAATTAATATATTCTTGGTTAATTTCTCTTTCTTGATGCTTAGTTTTTGAGAAAGGAAAAAAATAATTATTTTCTAAAATGTTCATTTGTTTTAATCTCTAAGGTCCCAAAGAAAGTATTAGAAATGGAAAGATTTGTTTTTATCTGTTCATTAATCCATCCATTCAGAAAAGGGTTATTGAAGCTTCACTATGAATTATGAACTGTTCTTATAGAGTTGACATGACAGTGGGAGGAGTAGGATAATTTACTCTTAAAGAAATAAAATCATTTTATAGAGTGATAATTTTACTTATCAAGAGAAGAGTATGATGTAACAGAATGAGCAGGGTGAGAGGAGCGGCATGGTATTTGAACCCATCAATTGAATGACTGTGGAGTAGCTTGGCTATATTTTGACCATGTTGAAATGCCTGCTTTCCCCCTCTTTTTAGGTGGGGATTGAGTGAGGGAAAGAACCTGGCATGTAGGTGTCAGGTTGTGCTTTTAATGTGATTTTCAGTGTAAGGAAATGTGAAATGACAGTAGATTCCATCCAATTGGGCATGCTAATAGTTATTTTCACTTATTCTCCCTCTTCCTCTCCCTTGCCCCAACCATGTGAAGATATTCCTCAAAGTCATATCTCCTGTCCTCTGTTTGATACCTTCTACACATCTGGTCTAGGTTATTTCCTCTTATCTCAGAGTTTAAATTAATCATGCTATGCAAACCCATCTTTTCTGGCCACATCAGACAGACAATAAAAGCATAAATACAATAACAGCCCTGAAACAAAGTCACAAGGCCATAAAGCGTAAGTTGCTTCCCTCACCAGTCTCTTGCCATGTGTTGGAACAAGATGGTTGCTGGTCTCTGTGAGGTTTCAGCCTTCCTCTTCTTCCTAAGGTCCTGTGGTCCCAGCTCCTTCTGTTCCCAGCTGTAGGTTAGCATAAAGCTTGTGTCTCTCCCCGGGGCTCAGCTGCTCTGCTCTCTTCACAAGGTCAGCTGTAGACTATCAGGCTCATTCTCTTCCCGGGACCTCTGCCGTGTCTAGTGGAGCCTTCTCTCTTTCCTCACGTATCTGCTTCTCTGTGTATTTACTTCCTGAGGCTCCAGCATCAAAACTCAAACTCTCTCCTCTGCCTAGTCATCTTTTCTGTGAGTTCCCGCCCACCAAGGGGGGTGGGAACATAATGTCTTACTGATGTGGCAGAATCAAAGCCTTAATCATAATTTAATCAAGTAAAAGCGAAACCTCCGAATCTAATACAATATAATACACTCAGAGGAACAGACCAATTTACAAACACAATCTGATATCTATTTTTGGAATTCATAAACAATGCCAAACTGCCACACCTGCTATGTCACGGACTCTGATGCATATTAGGAGCAGTATTACAGCTGCAGATGCTGCCATTGAAGACACAGATAACTGCACGGAAAGCACCATCTCCTGATGTTGCCCAGACTACTGGCATCAGTTGCTACGTGCACTTCCAGTGTCTCATAAATACTAGCATTCTTTTCAGTTTCTTCTTCTTTCCCCCGTTCTTTTTCTAGTCCCTTTGGGCTGGGACTCAGAAATGACTCTTATCTATCATCTAAAGGATGATATAAGTGATAGAAAGCTGACTCTTTCAGAATCACCACTCTCCTTTGAGGCAGGATCTTTGTTCTGAAACCAAACCAGTGCACCTGGATTATCTTCCTTTAGGACACTCCCTTCAAGAGCTCCTGAGGGAACTTCTGATGAATGGGATTTTAGTAGGAGCAACGCTAAAAGCCTTCTTGGAAAATTCATACTCATGATGGTGTTGATTCACAAGTCATGTGTCTTCAAATGCCTTGACAAGTAGGGAGAGTTTAGCTTTTTTTTTTTTTTTTTTTGCATTAAAACTTATTTTAAATCTTTATTGCAACTTCCATTATATCAGTGGTTAAGGAAAGTTTTATTTTATTTAGGAAGAAACACTTAAAATGACACCTTGAGTGGCATTTTAATTAAAATATTGGCATTTAATAAAAATATATAGTTAGCGGAAAACAGCAATTATATTCAATCCAGTGCTATTTCTAATAAACTGCTATCAGAATATTATAGCTGGAGGTGTTTCTTTTGAGACAAACGGGCAGTTTAAAAGTCAAAATGATAACCTCTCCCATTTGAACAGCTCTTATAATATTTTTCTTACAGGTTGTATATCATTTGATCCTCACACAATCATACAATGTCTATACAATGGGTTCAGTCTCACAAATGAAGGCAGAGTGTATGTGAGATTAATTGGAGTGCCCAAGACCACACAAATGGCAATAGGCAGATCAGGATTCAAACCCATGGCCACATGGCACCAGTAGTGATTTTTAAAAAAAATCTATGTGCCCATTCTTCTCAACTGGTCTTTCATTATGTCATAATGCCTCTTTTCAAGGATTTAAAAATCTGATTTAAAAGGGTATGATTAATGTGAATTTTTGGCCTACCTGTTCTCAATTACATCACCTTTATCTAAATATTTGTTTATTTATCAAATACCATTTACATTACCGTTTACATTAAATTCAGTAAATTGCCTATATTCCTGGTCTAGTATCTTTCTCGGGATTGAATTGCCAGATAGTATTGAGCTCAGATGCCTGAGGAGCTCGTGGTACAGCACCTGGAGAACGGGGAGCTCCCAATGTGTTTCACAGTGATCATTATTGCAGTGTTGGGATCTCATGCACTTTAGTCCCCAAATTGCAAAGCTGACCTTACAGTTTAGACCCAATTCCACAAGGTGGCAGCAATGCTCCATAGGGGGTCTAAACCAGTAGGCTTCTGGGTGGATAATCCTACTGTTTGGGTCCTTGGCTGTCATGTGTTTAAGTTCCTCAGTTTCACTGTAGTAAACTGAGGCCAGAGAAGTCAAGAGCCCAGTCTCCCACAGTAGAAGGGGGATTGGAATTCAGGGATCAAGAATTTTAGCCCAATGCTTTTTCTCTCTTAAAAAAAAATTAAAAATAATTCTAAAAGCTTTAAATGCATTTTTATCATGGATTTGTTAGGTAGGACTGCTTGGTAAAAAGACTTTGGATCTATATCAGGTTGAAGTTTTTACTAGTCACTAGTGGAAGAAATGAAAACAGTACTTTTCAGACTCTAATTTGAGACTCAAGATAATGGATTTTTCCCTGGGCTTTGTTTTAAAACAATTAAAATAGCCCCATTAAAACACTTACACTGGATGCGAATATTCTCGCTGTCCTGATTTTGTGATAATCAGGGTAGGCTAAACATTTGCTATATTAGAATACATACATGTGTCCCCAGACCTAGTTTTTCTCCCCAGGTCTGGTTTTTAGAATGCTGGTGATAAACTAAGACTGATTTATTATATGACCATCCTGTGTGGGAAAAGACTGTAACTTTGGGTATCTTTGGTCAACCTTAAGAGATATAGCAGGGGGACAGATGTGGCTCGGGTGGTTGGGCATCCGTCTCCCATATGGAGGGACCTGGGTTCAATCCCTGGGACCTCCTGGTAAAAATAAAAAAAGAATGTTATAGAAGGTGCATGGGCCACCAGGCCCCGCGAGCCATGCAGCAAGATGATGACATAACAGGAGAGTGACACAAGGGAGAGCCTAGATGAGATGCACCGAAAACCAGAAACTAAGGTGGCGCAGGCAGTAGGACGCCTCTCTCCCACACTGGAGTTTCAGAGGATTGAATCCCAGTGAAGACAGGAGGAGAAGGATGAGAAGAAAGGACAGGAAATGGACACAGAGAGTTGCCCAGCAAATGGCAGGGGGAATGGGTGTAAAAATGGATAAAAGTAAATAAATAAATAAATCCTTAAAAAAATGTATAAGGGAGGAAGATACAGACTATAGTCAGCAGTACTATTTTGACGATGCTCTTTCATGATTTGTTAACAAATGTTTCACAGCAATGCAGGGTGTTTGGCGGGGGGTGATGTGTGGGAGCCCTGCATGATGTTATGCATGTTTGTTTTGCAAGTCATGGTGTTTACTGAACACTTACAGTTTATATATGTTCATGTATGAATGATATACTTCAATAAATTAAAAAAAACAAAACACTTACAATGGGAAGCGGGTGTAGCTCAGTGGTTGTGTGCCTGCTCCCCATGTACGAGGTCCCAGGTTCAATCCCTGGTACCATGTCAAAAATAAATAAGAACAACAACAAAAATGTATAGGCGATTCTACGTGCCCCCCTCCCCCCAAAAACACCTATGTTGACATGTTAATCAAACATGAAGGCAAATAATAGGAGAAACTGTCAGCAAACAAATTCTAAGATGCATAAATTCCTAGCAAGATAAAGTTTGAACTGAATCTCAGTCATGTCCTCTGCTTCTCAACATTTGTAATTCCATGTGAAGTTTATCTGCTTTTATGATACGTGTTTCATGTGTAATTTTACTTCTGGACTTTCAATTATATTCCACTGATCTGTATGTCTATGCTTATGCCAGTATCACACTATTCTATTTTTAATTTTTTTATTGCAATGACATATATACAATTAAAAAGTTCCCATTTAACCACTTTCAAGTGTACAGTTCAGTAATATTAATTACATTCACAATATTGTGCTACTATTACCAATATCCATTACCCCAAATTTTTCATCACCTCAAACAGAAACGTGCACACAGTAAACAAGAACTCCTTCTTCCTCTCCTACCCTGGGTCCTGGTTAACCTATAATCTACTTTCTATCTCTATGAAATTTACTTCTTCTATGTATTTCATTTAAGTGAGATCACACAATATGTGTCCTTTTGTGTCTGGCTTAGTTCATTCAACATGACATCTTCGAGGTTCATCCATGTAGCATACATCAGAACTTCACTTTTTACTGCTGAATAATATTCCATTGTGTATATATACCACTTCTGTTTGTCCATTCATCTGTTGATGAGCTCTTGGGTTGCTTCCATGCTTTGATACTTTCTGTTATTCACTTAAACTTCTGCTATTTAAATGTATTTGAAATTTGATTGGTTTTATGTAAGGGTGTGAAGAGTTTATGATAATATCCAGTTGAATTTCACAAGATGATTTTCTTACTCATTTTCAAATTTCTTATAGAATTAGCTGACACATACTCTGCATTTTCCTGCAGACATTTTTGACTACCAGTCATAATTGCTAGTTTATGATTTGCTTGTTCTTCTTGAACTTCTCAATCTTACTCTGTAGATAGTCATCATTTAATTAGAGTTGTCACAAAAGATAAAATCTATTGCCATCCTGTTTTATCTGCCTTTTTCTAATCCCAGGAAAATATATAGACCCTAATTATGGATTTAAACTTTTACATTTACCCAAGATCTTCAGTATAAGGATCTCCTGGGTCAGTTTTTCCCAAACCTTGGCTAAGAATGCTTCACCTGAAGACATTCCTTGCCTTTTCTTGTTCACAATCTATTTGGGAGGTAGTTTAACTCCTTTGCTTTCAACTATCTTAGTTACTAAATTCCCTTCCCTAAATTCAGCCTATTGCCTTGAGTGTCAAGAGTCTCAGCAATTAAACCCCTTTATGTAGAAACAGATTAACTCTTTTATTTTAAATAAAATTTATTCCTTAAGAAAAGTTAAAAAAAAGAGGAAATAAATTTCTTAAAATTTCAGCTATGCTTACAGATCCAGACTTTCAGAGCTTGAGAGATCCTTGGAAAGTTAGTGTAATTTACTCAGGCTCTGAGGGGTTAATTGACTTGCCCACAGTGACACATCCAGGTAGTGGGAGTGCTTGAGAGGCACCCAAAATATTCAAGAGAAAATGAATTGTTTTCATCACATGAAATGAGTCACAATAAAAAGTAAGAAAGGATAGACATCCTTTGGCCATGCTCATGGAGACAGAGTTGATGATGTCATTAGCTAATATTTATTGAGGGATTTTTATTCATCAGGCACTGCACTAGGACCTTATTCACATCTCATTTAAATATCACAACCACCCTTTTGAGATAGGTATTATTATCACACTAATTTTATCAATACAAATGGGGAAATTGATATTTAAGAGCTTAAAAAACATTGCACATTGTTATATTGATAAAAAGGCAGAGCCAGAATTTGAAACTATTGTGAACCTATGCTTTTTTCTCTCCCCCCTGAGATGGCTCTCTTTTCTGTTTGCTCGTTGTCTGCTTTTTTTTTTTTTTTTTTTTTTTTTTTTCTTTAGGAGGTACTGGGAACCAAACCTGAGACCTCTGATATGGAAGGCAGGTGCTCAACTGGTTGAGCCACACCAACTCCTGGAAACCGTGTTTTTAGCCACTATATTTTAGTACAAGGTCTGGTATATTTGTGTGTATAGCTTACATCTAACAAAGGAAAGGAAATCTTCCTGGACCCGGATCAGGGAAAGCCCAGAGGAGAACAAGATAGGGGAATGAAGGAAGGCTCTGGCGATGGGTGGACCCTTTCACGAACACTCCTGAGAACAATTAGCTCTCAGAAGTGTTTGGCTTTAAAGATGGTTGGGTTATTAACCCTGGACCCAAGAGTAAGTAACAGAGGGCAGCTCTCAGAGGAAGAATGTGGCTACCTCTACTCATTAAAATAATGACCTCCCAAAGGCCACTTTGCAAACTTGGTAACAAAGAAGCGGAAGTTCCAGAAGCAGGTATTACTATTTGCTTGAGGCCAAAGTATAAAAAAAATGGAACCAGAAACCAGGCATAGAACAGTGGAAAATGCAGATGAATTAAAGTTTGCAAAATATGTAATCCGAGCAAAGCAACCAAATATTTCTTCTCCTGCAGCATGAGATCCCAGGATATTTCTGTCCGAAGTAAATTAGTAAGTCCGGGTCCTTCTCTTCTTTGTCATTCATGTAACAAATGACAACTAAAAATTTACAGCCTACTCCCCTTATTCTCTGTAAAAGAGGCAGAATAACACTACCCACCTCCAGGGGCTGTTAGGGGTATTAAATGACTTAATATAAATCAGGTCCCTAGAACAGTGTCCAGCACACAGTAAGCATTCAATAAATGTTTGTGGTTATTATTATAATTTAGCATTCATTATAGGCCAAACACTATTCTAAGCTCGGCTAATAATGAAAAAAATCATTTGTTCATTCAACAAATGTTTACTGGGTGCTATGGAAGTGTTCTAGGCACTCAGGATAGATCAATAAACAGAACAGATAAAAATCTCTGCCTGCCTTTCAGTAGCTTACCTTTTGGTATGGAAGATTTTGGCAAATCAGTTTTTATATACTTTTGATAGGATTAAAACATTGTCATTGTGAAAAGTGGTCTTGACTCTTCTTGGCTTTAGCTGCCAATGAAGACCCAGAGGTGTGAAGTGACTTTTCCAAAGTCATCCAGTGATTAGGAATGGAACTGAGGACACATCTCAGGTTTCTGATTCCCAGTCTCTTTTAATCCACAACGTGTATGGTATAAACATTTAAATAGTGCCAAGAGATTATCATAGACTGACTTCCTCTGAGAGGACCTTGCTCAGGAGATTGCTGGGACTTTAACTGGACATTAACTGTCCCTGTGAACTTCAGGAAATATCGTTCATATAATAACAAGCAAAATATGACTTTATGCAGGAAGCAGGTCTATGGCTGCAGGAAGGAACAACACATTTGTTACAAAATTCATCCTCCTGGGATTTTCAGATCATCCACAAATGAAGATTTTCCTTTTTGTGCTCTTTCTGGGAATCTGCCTCATGACCTTAGCCTGGAACCTGAGCCTCATCGCCCTCATCAGGATGGACTCGCACCTGCACACACCCATGTACTTCTTCCTCTGTAACCTGTCCTTCCTGGACATCTGCTATGCGTCCTCCACAGCCCCAAAGATGCTCTCTGACATTATCACAGAGCAGAAGACCATTTCCTTCATTGGCTGTGTCATGCAATACTTTGTCTTCTGTGGAATGGGGCTGACTGAATGCTTTCTCCTGGCTGCCATGGCATATGACCGGTATGCTGCGATCTGCAACCCGCTGCTCTATATGAGCCTCATTTCCCACACACTTTGTTTAAAGATGGTGGCTGGGTCCTATGTGGGTGGATTCCTTAGTTCTTTGATTGAGACCTACTCTGTCTATCAGCATGATTTCTGTGGGCCCAACATGATCAACCACTTCTTCTGTGACCTCCCCCCAGTCCTGGCTCTGTCCTGCTCTGATACTTTCACCAGCCAGGTGGTGACCTTTGTTATAGGTGTTGTTGTTGGAGTGGCATCTGCCCTTGTGGTTCTCACTTCTTACAGTTACATTGTGGCTGCTGTCCTTAAAATCAATTCAGCTAAAGGCAGGACCAAGGCCTTCAGCACCTGTGCCTCCCACCTGACTGCTGTGACCCTCTTCTATGGTTCTGGTCTCTTCATGTACATGCGACCTAATTCAAGCCAGTCCCTAAACAGGGACAAGGCGGTGTCCATATTCTATGCTGTGGTGATCCCCATGGTGAATCCCATCATTTACAGTCTGAGGAATAAGGAGATTAAAACTGCCATGAGGAAAGTTGTGGAAAGGGACATTGTGCTATCTCATGGACATTCATTTTTCTGACTCCAAGCTAATGTTTACAATGAAGCTGTGAGCTGGGGCAATTGTGCAGACATTTATATCTTTTGGAGAATATTTCACCTACACAATGATTTATGTAGACCAGATTATTTCTCCTTTTCCTTTCTTGCCCTAACAAGTTTATTTATTGGTTATTAAAACAAAATTTTGGTCATTATTGGTTTCTAGAAAGACCAGGATTTTTAAATGCTCAGTTAAGCAGAAAGCTCCACCATGACAAAGATGGAACAAATCTGAATATCAAAATAGAATTCATGTCTGTAGGAGGAAAATCAATGGAAAATTGTTCATCCAGCATTCAGGGCAGAGATTGTTAAGGTGGGAGAGGAGTATGGAGTGTAATCCCCTGAGGAGGTGGACAGTTTTTTGAAACACATTTGCCTTCCCTCTTTCGAGATTCTCAAATGCTTCCTCAAGGCCCATGAGGACCACAAGGGTAGAACCCTGCCCTATTTGAGAATCACTGCCATAGTCAGCCACTGTGACTGATGGGGGGTATAGTACTGACTCTTCAGATGCGTGAAAGCAAGAAAGAGATTGAAGACTTCTGATTAGGTCTTGACTGAATAAATTGGACACTCTCAAGGTCAATTCAATGAACTGTACAAAAAACAGTCACTGAAATGAGTGAAGCAAAACCAATGAATCATTGCTTAAGCCTAAATTAACATCTTTCTTATCGACACTCAAATTTCCTTAGGAATCTAGAGACGAGGAGCACACTTACATGAGCAAGAGGATTCTCTGTTTTCACCAAGTTTGCAATGAGTTCTAGAAAATAATTTAGACAAGGAATTGAAAACAGTAAGTTTTCTACCCCACATTTTCTTAGAATTTATTATGTGTCTGTCCTTGAACTCGCAATAAAGATCTTGAATAAATATTATTCAGCTGTAGTCTGTGTTGGGTAGATCATAAATAAGTGACTGAGTAAGTACCTGTGTGTCCTTGGGCAAGTTACTTGGACACTTTGTGCCTCAGTTTCTCCTCTGTAAAATTGGAATATTAATTATCCCATAGACTTATTGTGAAGAATTAAAGAGTGAGTAACAATAGTGCCTGGTTTAGAGTAAATGCTCAAGAGGTGATATAATTTTTGTTGAAATTATTATTTAGCTCTAATGATGTGATTGTATCTGAGCCAAAGATATAGAAGATGTTGCCTTAGTCTGATGGAAAATGTGTTCTTCCTAATGGCTTTGCTGCACTGGAAAGTGGGTCTAGAGAGACTATAGTGAAGAGTGACTAAGTGTATTCATTTTTAAGTCATCAGACCTGTGGTTATTAGTCTCATATCTGCCATTTTGTAGGCTTGTGACTTTAAGCGATAATCCCTCAGAGATCCATTTTCCTCACTTGTAAAATATGGGAATAATTATATCTATCTCATAGAACTGATACAAAAATTAAAACAGAATATGCATAAAAGGATTTAGCCCAGTGCATGGCTTATGGTAATACTTAAGAAATGTTCGCTAATGTTATAATCCAATTAGCCAATATTATTAGTTAATTTTGTATAAAGCAAGAGCCACCCAGGTTAACGTGTTGAAAAAAAAAAAGACAAATGAAATAGTTTTGGAATAACCAGGCCAACTGAGACATATCAGTCTTGGTGAAAAGACATGCCCATGCCTTTCATCTCCTCTATTTCTCTTGCATATCAGAAGCAGTACTTAGAGAAATATGCAAGGGTTCATAGAGGATGCCACACATGGAGATGTTACCTTGTGCCAATTCTATCAACTAGCTGGACACCTTCTCCCCCTTTCTTTATAGCCATTCTCTCCACCACCTTTCTTTATCAACATTCCAGTTTGCCAAGCTTCTATCCTTCCATTTACCTTTGGTAGCTGGTGGTTAAGTTCATATGTCAAATTGGCTTTGGTGTTATGGTTATCGTGTCCAGTTGTTTGGTCTAGCAAGCACTGGCCATCTTTTTACTGGTGAGGGTATTTCATGGATTTAACTCATTAGTCAGTTGATTGCATCTATGGCTGATTGCATCTATATTCACAAAGGAGATTGCCTTCAGCAATAAGAGTGGTCTCATCCAATAAGTTGAAGTCCTTAAAGGAATAACTGATGATTTCAATAGATAGAATTTCTATCTCCACGTCAGCCAGACAGCTCCTCCTGGGGAATTCATTGTCACCTTCATCGAAGTTCTGAACTTGCTGCCTGCCCTGTGGAATTTGGCCTTGCCAATCCCCACAGCCACATGAGCCAATTCTTATACTAAGTCTCATAATATTTACATACATATATAACCTGTTAATTCTGTTTCTCTGGGTAACCTGGACTAATACAGCACCTAATCTTAAATTCTCCTAATGCCAGAAGTCATTAGAATGACAACACAACAACAGCTAACTAACTAACTAAATAATAAAGGAAATATGTCTCATTCCTTAGAATTACTTGGAGCTGTCACTGATCTATAATTTCTCATATACCTATCTATGTCTAATTACATTACTATTATCTCTAAACTTTTTTTGATAAACAGATTCTGAATATAAGGTCTTTATAAAAATCTTTCTTGTTTGGCCACATAAATGTTTGCCAGTAATAGAAATTTTGCATTGAGAAGATTTAAGATGCATTTGCAGTATGCCCAACTACCAAGAAGGAATATAGGAAGTAAGGCTCATTTATAATATTGATTAATTCTACTGCATAAGATATGAATTGGTTGTGATGATTGAAAAAACAAAAAAAAATTGATCTGGTGTTTACAATAAGTTACTTGTTAAATATTTATTATGGCATACGAGCATACATGTATAAAACAATATTTTGGCACTAAAGAAGCTGGCATTTTTAGTTATTTCAAGCAGTTAAGGGTACAGCTGTCTCCAGGGAGGGTTAGCCAGCTGTCTACAGAATTCACTTTAGGAAAATTATCACAATCCAAGGAGTAGCACTCAGCTTTGCAACCTTGGAAAATCTTTTCCAGATGGACCAATGAAAATCAAGCTCAGAATAGCTAACTGCCTAAGCCAGAATGCCCACTTTTAGTTTTCAGTGAAAAACAACTGCTAAACTCATATTTGTGCCAGTGGCACAACTTTGTGTCTGTTAAGGAAACCATGTTTTACAGGCCAAATTTTAATTGAGAATCTATTTGGGGAGGAAAGAATGAGCAAAGTGGTTAATGTCTATTAGCACCTGATGTGTCTGGCTCCGTACTAGGGATACACCTGCTTCAAGGCCAGGCAGACTGGTGCCCTCGGCCATGGCATGAATCTCTTTTCCAAGATGACCATCTTCCCTTCAAATCCATACATTATTTATAGATTGATTAATTGAGAACTTTGTCTAATATTTTGTCTCTAACATGTCTTTGTTAATGCATTTTATCTTATCTATTATAGGCTGATTTTATAGTTTGATTTTGGAGTTTTGTGGAAACTTGGTTGCTGTCCATATGTGCCACCTACATCCTCCTAATTTTGTAGGTACCATATATACGATTTTACACACATACACATATACACACACCCACGGATTAGTGGTGATGCATTAAACCAGGCTTTAATGATATTTTATCTTTCCCCCCTAAAGATGAATAATCTCATGATTTTAGTTTTAAACTTGGACAAACCTATAGTTTACTTATTCTGTAATGATCTGGACAAAAAAGAAACACTTGCATTTCACTTCCCCAAGTCCAGATAACGTATCTAGATCTCCTTGACAAAAAATAAACAGGAGGCTCTCTCTGCCTAGAGAGGCCCACACCAAATTTGTGTGTATTTCCATCTTTCTCTCCCATTTCTCAGCAAGCTCTGTTCTTTCCCCCATTCCCCAAATAAATTCTTTTTACTGGCCTAAAAAAAAAAAAATAAACAGGAAAAGCCTGACTGGTTTGCTTATGAGAAGATATCTATGTATCCCAGCATTCTCCCATCAGCTTGGCCTATCACTAACTTTCCTGAATCCTTGGTGTCTCATCTCCATGTGAGTAACATCTTCTAACCATTTGGGGAAGATAAACTATTTATATGAACTTTGCTGCTTTTCTTCCATCCTCACATTCTCAAGCCCTTCCCCCACACCATAGCACTCCTCCTATGTGTCATACTGATTATAAATCTGGCCAAGGATAAGACTTCTCTCTTCCCCATAAGCAGGGAAATTGCTACAGAGATCTTTTGAAATCCTGGCTTGGAACTTTTGTAAGCTGGATGTGGAAGCATCTCTTTGCAGAGTTGCTAAATTAGGTGGCTGACACAGTCTATTTAGAAGAGAGACAAACCACATACATTGGTAGGACTGTACTCTAGAAATAAATGGGCAGCTGGAACCTAGAGAAGTCTCACAGAAGAATAAAGGTTTCATCTTTCTCTTATGGGAAAGCTCTTTTGATATGAAGCCGGAATTCAGACTTGAATTGAATGTCAGCCTTAATAGAAAAACTATCATTTTGACTTGCATGGTATATCCTTATTTGTTCTAATAAAACATATTTCTTATGAAAAGGATTGTTTTCATCTTAAGAAATTCTTAATAAATAAATAAAATACCAATAAAAAAGAAATGTTCAAACAAATTTTAAAATTACCTGGTCTCAGTGTTGGAGAAAATACAATAAACAATGGTATAATAATTTATTTCCACTGAAAATATAAAACATTTAAAAAATTTAAAAATTGTCATGATATTCTGTTAAACATAATGGATTGAATCCATGCATTGGTTTCTACTTACTCCAGGTACCCAACTAGATTGACAATGAAAAATTTTTTTTCATATTTCTTTTTATATTAAAAGAAGTTTTAGATTACATAAAAGTTACATAAAAAATATGGGGGGGGGTGAAGTTTCACTTCAGACCCCTGTCATGCCAGTGATCTAATAAACTTCTCTGCCTGAAAAAATATATAGGGGATGGGGAGTGGATGTTGACTGCCTGCTTCAATCCCTGGTACCTCTTAAATACCCTATCCCCTCCCCTTCTCACATTTCCCCCTATTAATAACATCTTTTATTTGTTTGGTACATTTGTTACAATTGATGAACAAATATTGAAGCATTGCTACTAACCATGGTCTATAGTTTACATTATGGTTTACACTTTGCAGTGCATAATTTTATAGGTTTTGACAAAACGTGTCGTGACCTGTATCTCTGTCATTGCAATATTATGGAGAATAATTCCAATGTCCCCCAAATGCCCCATGTTACACCTATTCTTCCCTCTCCCTCACCTCAGAACCTCTGGTGACCTCTTTCTATCAATGTTACAAGTTCATCCATTACTAGAATAAGAATAAGTCTGCTTTGGTCCATAGTTGCATTCCCCCCTTATGTTTGTTCATTCCTCAATCTTGAGGATTTTGGGATGGTGATATCCTCCCTGCTTCCGATTGAGAAGGGGCTTATATCCCATGGAGCAGATGGATGGAACTGTCTTGCTTGCAGTTGTAGATATTCTGTTTTCTGGGATGGGCGTTGTCCATCATCACTCTTTTGTTAGTAGTTCTGGGAGAGTCTAATGAACTGGAGAGTAAGTGTTGGTGGCAACTCTGCTGAGATTCAGGGCTCCATCAGCATATGAACAGCCAGAAGATTTAAGTCTCTGGGACAAATATTTAGTGGATATAGTGCTAATTATAGGTTCAAATAAAAGGGTCAGAAAAACCATGTGTAGGAAAATTATAAATGCTTCTAACTCTGATACATTGGGGAGATAGGTTATCATATACTCCAAGGTAAGACCCACTGACAGGGTACCAATTTCCTGGGATTGTCTGCACTGCCTATAGTGTCCAGATGTCTCTAGAGCCCTCAGGAGCACCCCTGCTTGAGGCATTGTTTACTGTGGCCATCAGTGAGATCCTCTTGAGATGTTCGTAAGTTTAATCTCTGGAATGGCCTTACGACTCACTTTGAAATCTCCTAGCTGTAAAAACTCTTTTGAATTTAATATTTCCCCCTTTTGGTCAAAGTCTTTTTCCAAATGAATTACTAGTTGGTGCTTGGTAATAATCACTTGGTGCCAGGGAGGCCCATCCCTGGGGGTCATGCCCCATGCTAGGGAGAAAGCAGTGAGCTTATATCCTGAGTTTCGCTTAGAGAGAGGTTACATTTGAGTAAAAAGGAGCAATTGTGAGGTCACTTCCAGATCACAAAGCAGAAAGTCCATCAGCTGACAATTCCTGACCACAAACACCAAGCTGCAGATCTTCTTAGTGCCCATTCTAAGATGAGAAAGGACAGCTAAGGATCACCAGACAGGGTCCCTAAAATAAACAAACACGAAAAATAAAGAACTCAGATGACAAAAAGACAATTCAGGGTAGCATAAGAATATGTAAAAAACCAAAATTCCAACATTAGTATACTCAGAGAGATTATAGAAGTTCTTGTATTTTTAACCAGACTGCTATAAAATAGGATATATAAAATGGGAATAGAATCAGAAAGTTTTCCATTATGTATCTATTAAAATTACTTGACTTTGAAAATATGCATAATTCTTTTGTTTTGATAATAAAATAAAATAAAATAAAAAATTAGTGGTTCATTTATTTTTTTTTTGCTGCCCAGAATCCATAATCATTCTTTCTTTCTTTCTTTTTTTTTTTAATTGTGGGTAAAAATCAAATTTTTCACAATACATAGCAATATTTGTAAAATGATATATAAATACATATGCATATATGTGCATTTACTTACATAAATGTTATTTTTTTAATATATATATATATATAT
>JAQZBX010037217.1:0-23887 GCA_029593785.1 Cabassous unicinctus | reverse complement strand
GTATGGGAGGTGGGGAACATGGGAATCCTTGTAATTTCTGAGTAATAATTAGGTAATCTAAGCACCTTTAAAATATATATATATATATAAAATAACATTTATGTAAGAAAATACACATATATGCATATATATTTATATATCATTTTACAAATATTGGTATGTACTGTGAAAAATCTTGATTTTTATGAACAATAAAAAAGAACTAATCTTACAGATATTTTATAACAGCATATTATATTTCTAAAAATAAGTTACATTTTAACCTACAATTTTCATTTTTAGCAATTATTCTCACATATATTGAAAATGTTTTGATAGAATGACTGACAACTGATAACTGTGCAAAATGAAAGAATATTATCAATTAAATTGAGACATGGGTAATAAATACCAACATCTTCATACATTCAACTTGTTTAATAGTGTTAAATTGGAAAGATCAGAAATTTATGTGGTAAATTAAGATGTGTTTAAGGATGCAAAAGCGTACTTTGACCCTTCCAATTACAGTATAATATTGCAAATTTTTATTCATTTTTGAATAATCCCTTTAATTTAATGGATGTGTTTAGAGAGGAAAAATCTGGAAGGATAAGGTCCTTAATGTAAGCAGTAGCCTCATATAACAGTATAAACTGTTTCTGCCTATCTGAGTGAAAATGCCTAATGATAATAAAAAGTCCATATACTATACTAAAGGATTATATTTATAAAATAAAGGAATTGATCTCACAAATGCTTAGCAGATGTGAGAGTTTTAAAAATATGAGCTATGTTACTGAGTAACAGTGTTGTCCTCCTGACCTGAGTCTGATGCAGATGCATCATCCCACATCTCCAAGGACACAGACCCCACTGAAGCCTGTGTTCCTGTATTTTTGGTAAATTATCATTATTCTAAAAATTCATTAATGATTCTTGAATGTCACCAAGGAACATTTTATTCACTTAGTGGCATATACATCAATATTTAAAATTCATGCTCCAAGTGGTAAAGCACTTCACTTTGTTCTGGTTCTTTTGAATATCCTCTCTTCCACCTGTGATAGAGTTCCTCACATTACAGCTTTTATAGTATTTTCTTTTATTTTCAATGATGGAGAGAGTAATAAAATTTTGGGGGCTTATAATAGCTCTAAGCCTATTCTCCGGTAGTCTGTCAGATTTATTGAAGACCACAATGTCAGGGAGTTGTATCCGTTCCCAGATATGCCAGGAAAGATGAAGACAAAAATGTACTCATCAAAATATCGTTTCAACATTACATTCTTAATGTTGTCATTTTTAAACAACTAACAGAAGCTCTGATTTACTAACAGATGAGTAAGTATGATAAATTTTTTCTTGGATTGCAATTCCCTTTGCAGGATTTGGTCATATTTTGCTCCTGAGGAGAAAATGGCTTTCAGTAATAATTTTTATGTTTTGCAATGTAACCAACATATATTTATTTATGATATATATATATATATATATTTTAGAATATCTCTAGTAGATAAATGTCAGTATTTGGGAGTCTTATTTATGAGACAATAATAAATCCACACCAAAATTAATGTAAGAAATATCCATGGCTACTTGGGCAATACATTTATCCTCACATTATAATTAATAAACTATTTCTGTAAGTACAGAAGTCTATAGGAATGGTCTTTATCCTCACCCTCCAAAATGGATAATATATTGAATGAAGTGACAGCAGCTCATTAACGAAATCTGTGTTCATTTGATTGCAAGTGAGAATACACAGCTATTTGTAAATTATGCTTTACAGTTTGGTTAACTTTTATTGGTTAAGTAGCTATAATATCATGGGGGAAGTGATATAGTTTTAGGATGGAATTATGTTCCAACTTTGACGTCCAAGTAAGGTTTCACAGTCATGTGTGCCTTGAGTGAGATATTAGCAGAAGGATGGAAGGCAGGTAGGTGAGCTGCTACATACAAGCTCTTCTACATCTTGATATAAATAGTTGATAGTTATTGAATGAGACACCAAATTCCCTAGGGTAGTTCTAACTTTCAGGAAAACTATGGCCTCAGTCAGTGCTTCTTCCCTATTGTGGTATCTCAGTGAAATGCACAATACTCCCAGCCAAGTCAGTCCACACTCAACAAGAATCTGAACACAGTATGTTAAACAATAAAGTGAAATTGCTCATAAAACAAATAAACTGGATAGAAAGGAGAAAGATTTCTGTACTGTGATGTCAAAAAACTCCAGTCCTTGCAGTAATGATTCATATTGGAAAAGTTTGAATCCCTTCTGGTATAATTAATAATTGACCTGAAAATTATCTGTGGAGCAACCAAAACACAAAATCAAAAGATTCTTGACTTCTACAAAACTCTGTTGTATTAGGCAAAAATAGTATCATGAAGTAAAAGTAATTCATTTTATTGGAAAATCAAAGGAAATAGAAGGCAGTCATCTGTTTCGTCAGAAGTAAAGTTTACGTGAATATTTATGAAAGGTATACATATTCATAAAAAACATGGATATGTTAGGGGCAACAAAAGAGGTTAGGGTCATTAAGGGGAATTAAAAACACTCATCTAACAATCAATAAACAAAAATATTGATTTTGATCAGAAACTTCAAGTTCTACTTAGAGTTTGTATAGTGAGCCTAAGTTATCTGCTAGTTTTTAGCAGTATCTAATAATAGAAGGTGTTTAGAAAAGACATGAATCAATGGTAAAATTTAGAATTTAACTTGTGATTTGGGAATAATTCTTAAGAGCCAAAGGGTTTTGTGCTACTCATAAAATTACAACTTACCTGTGAGGTATTGTAGTCACAATTTAAAATCCAAAGCAGACAATGGAAGTAAAACAATTTTTAAAAATGGAATGGTGAATAAAACACTGAATATGATTAATCATAGAACAGTTTGAATAATAAATAATAAAATTTCTCCGGATATCACATGCAGATTAAAGAGAAGTCAGTAGTCAGTGATGAGAAAAGGCACAATAACATTCATTCTGCTGGGACTCACAGATGACCCTCAGCTGCAGGTTCTGCTTTTTATATTTCTACTTCTCACCTACATGCTGAGTATAACTGGGAGCCTGACTATCATCACACTCACCTTTGTGGATTCCCATCTGAAAACACCCATGTACTTTTTCTTACAAAATTTCTCCTTCTTAGAGATCTCTTTCATCTGCTTGTATTCCTAGATTTTTATATAACATAGCTATGGGTGACAAGGTCAGCACCTATAATTCTTGTGTCATCCATGTATTTCTTACTGACTTCTTGGCATTGTCAGAATTTTTTCTTTTCGCTGCCATGTCCTATGACTGCTATGTAGCCTCTTCAAACCCCTAAACTATGTGACCATCATGAGCAAAAGTGTCTGCAATTTTCTCAACATCTGCCTTTGGACAGCTGGTTTGTGTATACTAATTCCACCACTTAAAATGTTTTTAAAACTGGAATTTTGTGACTCTAACATCATTGACCATTTTGCCTGTGATGCATTTTCCCTAGTGAAAATCGCATGCTCAGACACATGGCTCCTGAAAGAGACAGTGACAACCTGTGCTATGCTGATGCTGATTATGACTCTGACTTGTGTAGTTCTGTCATATGCTTACATCCTCAGGACAATTTTTAGATTCTGCTCAGTCCAGCAAAGGAAGAAGGCCTTTTCAACCTGTTCTTCTCAGATGATTGTGGTTTCCATCACCTCTGGCACGTGCATTTCCATCTATATGAATCCTACAGCAAAGGAAGAAATGACCACTAACAAAGTGGTTTTCTTGCTCAGTTCTTCTATTTCACCTACATTGAACCCGTTTATTTATACCTTGAGGAACAATCAAGTTAAGAAAGCCTTCAAGGACTCAATCAGAAGGATAGAAACACTCTCTACTAAGTATCAAATATACTATGCAAAGGAACATATCAAAAGAAAAGATTTATTTTTATCCTTTATGTAGCTGGTTGTTTTTACTCATGCTTATAAACTTATTTCTGTTTAGTATCAATACTAGTGTGCCATTACTTTTCTCAACACTTCTGTAAAATAGTTTTTGTTGAACACTCCTCAAACCAATCCTGCATGCTCACTTTTCATACAAATAGTAGATAATGATTTACATCTCAGTTTTAAAAAAATTCAATACTTTTCTTAAAACACAGCTTTTGTACTGAAATTAGCTTCAGAATATTATAATTTTAAATATAGTAAATTCATTATTTGATCAATTATAGGGCAATATTCCTTGAAGCACTACTCATTTATGCATCAAAATTATATCCAAATACATGAAATAAGAGAAATTTTATGTAAAAACTCCATAAAAGATGAAATAAAGCTAATATAAAAACACAAACAACAATTTAGAAATAGTAGCACTTTAAAATTTAGAAAATTGAGGATTAAGTAAATCTCGAAATACTACTAGTAAAAACACATAGAAATGTTTCATAAAATTTAATTAAGATTCTCTTGAATCTATAGCTGAAAACATTACAAAGTTGTAAATAAGTATTCAGAAAGATGCAACCTAAGTAGAGCTATTAACTATAAAATGACTTGTGGGTACTTAGGAGAGCTTAGATAGAGGATCGGAGCAGGGGGTTGCACTATGAATTCCAAGGACTTACGAGCAAAATCTCAGAATCTATATGGTAGCAGCACATGGAATGATGCAAAAGAATAAAGTCAGAACTAACAAATCATTGCACACTAATGAAAGTTTGAATCAGAAAATATGCACATTTCCAGAGAGTATAATTTTCAGAAAACACTGTCTGCCATTTATGAGGTATGTTTCATTCCGTGTGCCTACTTTTAACACAAATTAAGCCTGTACTGTCCCAGTTCTGTCACAATAATTTAAACAGGTATAAATATTTTGGGACCCACACCAATATAATTCCTTGGAAATTAAGTTATTCCCATTTAATTAACTAATTACAAGCCTGAAAGCAATGAGATACAGTTACTGTATTATAAATTATTTGAAGAACTGAAAAACTGTTTTCCAAAGCAATTCTGGGGGAGTGGATATAGCTCAGTGGTTGAGTACCTGCTTCACAAGTAGGAGATTCTGGATCCAATCTTCAGTACTTCCTAAAAAAAAGTAATTCTGTTTTCTCTAATGTAATCATTTTGCTAAATTGTCAATTATAACTATAAAATATTATCTCATTAAATGTGAAAAATTTTAAAAATAAAATTAGTAGTAAATTCAAAGTTAACTTACGGGTAGAAAATAAAATCAATTATATAAGTTACAGAAATAAAAAACCAGGTGTTTGAAAAGTCAAATAGCATTAAAAAACCCATACCACAATGAAGGTGAATGAGTAAAAAACAGATAAATATTCAATGATCCATTGGAAGTTCTTGGAAATGCACTAAAATAAAAAGAAAATATTCCAAGTAAATAAACGAAAGAGCAAGTGAAACTATTACATATTAGTGACTATTTATTTTAATTTTATTTGCACCCTCCATTTTCTGAAGTAGAGATTTATTGTACAGTGGATGACATTGAGTATTGCTCATAGTTTAAAAACATTTCAATTAGCCAAAATAATAGTAGCTTTTTAAATTGATGGTGTCTTAACACAGATGAATTGTGGCATATCTAATTTTTTCCACCATGATTCTTAAATATCCTAAAAACTTAAGAAATTCTAATCAGAAAGTAGCAGAATTAAGAAGAAAATTTTGTATTCAAAATGAACAGATGGAAATTACTTAAAAATCAATAAATAATTTCTATACTACCATAATCACCAGAAAGCAATGACCAAATATTATTTCAGTGATAATAGTTACAAAAATGTACTTATTGAGATAATAAATTTAACATGAAATGCCCAGGGTAACTGTAAATAAAATGGAAAAAAAGTATAAGGTAATATATATTTTGAGTGAAAGAAAGGCACTCAATATTCTTGAGAATTTTTAATTTCAGCATTTGTATATACAATATATTTATACATTGTAAAAATATTCATTCATTTAGTAATAATTTATTTGTATATAGTCAACAAGCATGTAAAATATTAAGGGAATGCTGTTTTCAAAGAGGGCTATAAGTGGCAGGATTAAAGTGATTCTATCAGAGATAAAATAGTGAAGAATATTTTTTACAAATCAGACATTTTTAAGATGCTTCTATTTTTATGTGTAGGTTTATATATAAATATGAATATATATTCATATATATGTATATATACTTATATATAGTGGGAAATAAACATTTTTTTCAAGGTTTTCAATTTACTACATGAAAGGATTATCAAGTATCTATTGTAAGGTCAAGTAAAAAGTTAACTTTCAAGATATGACATTAATTATGACAATATCACAGTGAAAATAAACAAAAACTACCAAAAGGGAAACCTCTATGAAGTATAAATATTTGTATTAGCAGGGACATGGATGTGATAACATATACACCAAGCTGTTAATATTAATTATATCACTGTAAGAATATTTAAAGGAAGACGATAGCCTTATATTGGTTTTGTACATTGCAACCAGAATGACTTTTCAAAAATATATGCTTTCAAAATCATGAAATATTTATTTTAGGAATTGTAAAATTAACACACAAAGACATTACTTCAAAATTTTAATCAATAAGAAAATATATGCACAATATATTCATCTTATGAGATACTCCTTACACATTTGGCAAGATTTTGTCTCATATGTGCTATTCTACTTAACTCATGCTAAAATGTGCAAAACCAATAAATGAATGAACTTCTAGCATTTAAAATAAAAAGTACAATGAAAATCAACATAAGTCAGTTCTCTAATTCACTCCAAGAGTGAGCAATGTTGCCTAAATTAACTTATCAATTCGTGCATGCACACATATTTGATATATTTCATCTGAGCAGTTATTATCTTATTGGTGTTCTGATTGTCTTATATAAACAAAATAAGTCCTTTTGACAAAAAATTAGTAATATTTCTTATCTCCATGACTGTTTAGTATGAAAAAACACTCCAAGCTTCTTATACACAACTGTGGTAGACCGACAAAAGCCATCCCGAATATGTCCAAGTACTTATCTCCAGAACTTGTTATAGGTAATCTTAAAGCACAAAACTTTATAAATGTGCTTAAATTAAGGACCTGGAGATGATTATGCTGGATTATCTAGATGGGCCAACATAGTCTCAAGGTTCTTATAAGAGAAAACCAGAGTAGCAAAGTAAGAGAGGGAGATACTATGACATAAGCCAAGGTCAGAAAAGCAGCCACTAGCCAAGGAATACTGGCAGCCTTTAGAACTTGGAAAAGGCAGTGAAACAGATTCTCCCTTTTGGGAAAAATCACAGATACATGGTCAGCAGCCATGTTCAGGCCCTCATCTAGACCCTTGCTCTTTTTCTATTGTGTGCATTTATGTCAGTCTCTTCATTCCACAGCCCTGCTGATACTAGGTTTAATGGAAAGGACTTACCATTCTTTGAAAGGGATCCTGGGAACAACCAGTTTTAGATGCTTATCAGGGAAATAACTCTCAGTGGCAGGATCACATCCTAATGGGGTATATAAATAATCAGCACTCAAACTGTACAGCATCTCTCTTCTCCAATTATAAGTTGGGTAAGCCATCCACTGACCCTGACACAAGCAGTTGGTCTCCCAAGGTGACCAAACACAATGGGATCTCTTCAACTGCTCTTTTGAACATCTTGTGCTGTGTAAGGTATAAAATGGTGATTTAAGGGAAGTTTCTATTGTGCCCACGTCTGAACTCCCACAACACACTATGTAGCAGTGCAGCAGTGGTTGCAGTCAGGTCTGCCTTGGAGGGTGTTTGGGCATATTGCTGAATCCATGCATAACCTCCATTTCTGCCACCTTGACTCCTTGTCCATGAGCCCATTGGACAATGGCAGATGTGGTTGTAAAAAGAGGCTGACTGGTCCCCTCAGAATGGGACATCATATTCACTTAATTATAAAAATCTTCACATGCTGAGGTCACGCCTTGGTGAACATTCACATGGGTCACACAGATCTTTATTTTTTTGCCCATTTGGAAAGTTCAGTTCTATTCACATGCCTCTCTCCCAGGCCTCCTTGTGTCACCAATTTTCTAACCATGTTCCTTCCACCTCCCTAACTATTCAGTCAAACAGTTGGTGACAACCATGTATTACTAGTCAATCACATGGCTGATCATCTCTCCTTGCAAGCAAAATGAACAACCAGGGGCACTCCTTGAAGTTCTGCCAACTGGGACGATTTCCTTTCACCACTATATTTTAAGGACATCCAAGAAAAGGGCTGTAGAGATTTTAAGTAGTGCCTGTGCATTGTGAAAATAGCCTTTAAATCATGTCCAGTTTTCTCTTCCTTAGTCAGCTAATCATAGAGAACCAAGCAAGAGGCCATTGATGCTTACTAGATGTGAGAAGATAATAGGCAGGAGTAGGGGCCATTGGCATTTGGACCACAGCTTCATGTAACTTACTAAGGACTTCAGTGACTACTTAAACCCCTTCTTTTATATATCACTTCCAACTAATAATGGAGGGCTGCTGTGCATGCTCAGCTTTTGGTGTGTTGAGTCAGACAACTCAATGTTCAAATGGAAAGCTCAGTTCTAGGATATTTGGTGGCTAACACTAAAGTGTTCAGACTCAGTGTATTAAGACCCAGTAGTAAGCCAACGTCATTTCTCAAAAGGAGAGTAGATATCTATAGAGGATTTAGGGCTTTCCTCCAAAAATACTATGGTCTGTGCTGGGATTCACTTATGGGGATCTGCAAATTTTCCAAACAGTATACATGTCTAGCAATTAGTCTGAAAATATGCAAAAATAAAAGCTTTGTACAAGGATTCTTCTTGAATAGTTTATATAATTGTGAAAATTGTCAAAGGAACTAAAAAGATTTGTTGGGGATTTAAAAATTGATTGACAAACATAGAGCTATATTTTAAAATGGTCAAATATTGGAAAGATACTACATTTACAATATATTTTAATTTAAACACTGATGTTACTTTAATTCACTGGACTGTGCTTAAATGGAATTAAAATGAGGTATAGCCATAATTATTGAGAAAGAGAGATTCACACATCTCTACTATTAAAATAGCATCTGACAATATTTGTCTCTCAATATACAAGTATATTTTTTAGTTTAATGTTCATGCATATGTAAATGTTACATGTGCCATACATGGGTATATTTGCAGGAGGAAACTATGGAAGCATATGCTGAAAAATATTAGATTTTATTGCTACTTATAAAAATTATTTTCTTTTTTATTTGGCCATGTGTACTTCTGTGTTTGTTCATTTGATGAACTGTCATATCAACATATAAATTTTCAATTTATTAAAAATTGATAAAGGAGAGAAAGGAGAAGTATGATCTTTTAATTATATTATACCTTAGAAATTATGAAAGTAAGTGGTGTAGGATTTTTAAAATTAAATTCTTATGGTTTTGCAACCTGTCTATTATATATTTTGGTTTCTATTTCCCATCTTTCTAGGCCATGTCCCCACTCTTAGTACATTCGGGTTGATTTTTTTTCTTCCAAGTTCATTACATAAATGATCCATCACTAAATTTTGAACCAGGGTCACCAATGACCTTTTGTTTATTAACTTGTTTACAGATTTGACAAATAAAAGAAATACCACATTTGAAACTGCAAAACCCTCTCTCTGAACAAAGAGCAGTCAGAAAACCAAGTATTTCAAACCTAGAAGGAGTTCTTTTTAAAGCACTTGATGTAATTGGAAGAAGATAGGAAATAAAACTCATCCAAGGCTGCTTTAACTATTCACATAGATTCAAGCAAAAGGACCTAGAAATGTTTATGTAGGTTTTCAATATGACATTAATCTTCAAATTGATAAATGTATGGATTGTTCCAGTTCAATAAGTTATAGAGGGAGGCTATGATTATCTGCCAGAAGTATAAATTTGATGAATTGAATTGTATGGGTTATATCTTCCTTTTTAAGACTAGGTGATATTTATGTCTGGTAAATGGCCCTTTCTTGACTGTATAAAACTGAGATGTGAGTGTAAGTATGGCTAAAAGGAAATGTCAGTTTTAATTGTGCATTACTCTTATATTACTCTTCCTTGGTATGATAATTTTATACAATAATAAGTAGGAGCTCATCTGAAGGCTGTACAACTTGAGGGTAATTAAGAAGCATTGTGACCCTATCGAAAAACATACAATAGACACTTTGGCTCATGTCACATCATCTCATTAGAAATCAAAATTAAAAGATCTCCTTATTGTAATATAAAAAGTTACCAGTCAATAATAACTTACATCAATTCATTATTTAGCACTTGATTTTTAATGTCAGATTTCTTCTGTAGTTACATTCTTAGTGACTAGAAAATATGAAATGTTGGAACTGAATACTACTCAAAGTCGGGAGGGCTGTATTAGTTACTTCAGAGAAGCACAAGCATCTGTATTTCAAGAAAAAGCAAGTTGAGGGAAGAAGGTGCACTGCAAAAATGGTCATTTATGCATCTCCAGATGGTCTGTTTAATGTCAGGTGTGGATCTACCTTAAAAGAGAGCATACCAGCTCTCATGCAAACCATGAGAAAGTCCATGCCCTTTCTCTATAATAGTGATTGAATTCTTGAGACTTTATAAATGGACACAGGATCAGAATTGACCCTCCCCCATATCAGCAGGAAGGAAATATGAGAAAGCAATGGAGTGGTTGGGGATTGAATCATGAACCCCTCAAAACATGCTCAAGTCTTACTCAGAATTCCCATTGCCAATCCATTTGTGTGTGTGTGTGTGTGTTTTAATTTTTAAAAATAATAAACTTTATTTTTATAGCAATTTTAAGAGAATACGCAGAATGGCCATGTTGTCCCTGCCTTCCCCCACACATCCTATTATTGACATCTTGCATTAATGTGTTACATTTGTTACAACTGATGAACAAATATCAGTATATAATTAGTAGCTGAAATCCATAGTTTACATTTGGGTCCAACTTTTGTGTATGGGTTTTGGCTAGCTTTTTAAAAAAGCGGTTTTAATGATATATGTTCACATACCATGCAATCCAACCAAAGTGTGAAAGTTCTCACACAAACCACAAACAAATCCATGCCCTTTCTCTGTAACAGTGACTGAATTCCTGAGAAATAATAAAAGGACACAGGATCAGAATTGACCTTCCCCACATCAGCAGGAAGTAAATATGTTAAAACAATAGAGTGGTTGAGGATTGAATCATGAACCCCACAAAACATGCTCAGGTCTTATTCAGAGTTCCCATTGTCAATCCCTTTGTAAATAGGACTTTGAAGGTGTTGTTATTAGATCAAGTGTGGACTCATTTGTGAATAAGATCTTCAAAGGTCTTTATGAAACCAAATTGAATCAGGGTAGGTCTTAATCACTGCAGTCTTTATAAGGCAGAGGAATTTAAGACACAGTAAGTCTGAAGAAGACAGAAGTCAGAAGAAGCCAAAGAACGAAGCATCACCATCTGACAGAGGCAGAGCTGCCAGCCAAGGAGGGAGCCCCAAGAATTGCAGCATGGCAGCCTCAGAACGCTGCAGTCTCCAGGAGAAAGCATGGCTTGTCGAATCCAACTCATGTGTGGTATTTATAACAGCAGTCCTGGCAGAATAGGACAATAGTAAAACTTATCAGAAAATAAATTATTTGGAGAATCCAGGAAAAATTTCTTTTTGAGAAGCAGTAATTCCATTTTTAAAATGTTTGGATATTGATGTAGTATTTAGTTTATGTTCACTGAGGAAAAAATCTATCAAGAAGACATTGTCACTAATTTAGAATTTCATAGTCGCTGAATTATGGTTTCTATATCTACTGAGGAAAGCACAGGGGAGGTAAAAGCAGCAGTGATGAAAATAAAACTATTCCTTTTAGCAAATTGGCAAAGAAATGAAGTCAAATATCCCTTTGGCAAGAATTTAGATAGTGGATATAATCAGAACCGGGCTTCTTTGTGATAAATCTTCCTTAACTTTAAATTTTTCTTCAAAAATAAAAGTAGTCACAATGTTCAGCTTATAGACAAAGCAAATTGAATAAATTTCTGATTCCAATAGTGTTTAGATACATCCTAAAAAACAAATAATATATCTCTATTGGGAAAATTTTATTATATTTTTGACAGTAAATATTTCTTAGGTATCATATATACATCTGAAACTCTGTGAGTTATGAATGCTATTCCATTAGCCCTAAGAAAGGAGTAAGAATTGCATCCTATGAAATTCTTCCACTCCATAAATCAGTGGTTCATTAAGTCCCTAGAAGAATACATGTTTAAAATTTTCAAAAAAGCAATGAACAAGTCTTTGCATCAAAAGTAGAATGAGAGTTTCAGGAACAAAGATAAGTAATATAACAAACAATATCAGAGGAAAGATAATCCATTGAAAGTGCTTAGTTTAATAATTGGAGAAACCTATTAGTTAGGTTATTTTATAAAAGCATTTAGAGGAAAAGGATGCAGATAGGAATTTTTTGGGGGGTATGGTCGACTATGTTCCTGAGATTCTGAAAAGCAACAATTTTTGGAGATTAAGCAATTAGAAGTTCAAGAAAATATTTATGAGAGTGTATTTAATGAGTTAAAACAATTTACTAAAGAAGAATGTGAAAAGTAAACATAATAGGACCAGCAAGAAAATAAACACACAGTAATTAGAAATAAAAAAAAGGTGAGAGGAAATATTTGTTTGGTGTTGAGATAAGGGTTGGGAAACAGTGTGTGGTAAAAAAGTTCACATCTGGGAGCAGAAGGAACTCAAATTGTTGAGCCCCTGTTTCCCACATACTCATCCCGGGTTCAATCCCTGGTACAACCTAAAAAAAAAAAGGACACATTCCACATGGAAGTTCTCTAATATGTTGAAGCACAAATTGATAAATTTTGTTCAGAACAACTCAACTAGTCCCTGTGCTTGAACAACCTCTACCCATTGGTACCTACAGCACAATATGGCTTTATATAATTATGTCTCTCTGGGACAATCTTACTCACTTGTAATAGCCTTAATAATGGTCCCCTAATCTCTTGAATGTAATTCCTGTGAATATGTTTCCTTAAATGGTAAAATGAACTTGGCAAATGAGATGAAGTTATGGATATTAAAATTAAGATATTAATTTGGGTTATCCAGGTGGGTCCGTTTAATAAAAATAGATTCTTAAAGGGGGAGGAAGGGTGATCAAATCAGCAGTAGAAATGTGATAATGGACTCGGGGTTGGAGCGATGCAAAGAAGGGATCATGAGACAAGGAATGCAGGCAGCCTCTAGAAATTGAAAATGGCAAGGGCACAGGTCCTTCCCTGAAGGTTCCAGAAGAAATGCAGCCTTGCCAACATCTTGATTTCAGAGTTCAGATATCTGACTTCCAGTACTTAAGAGGATAAAATTTCTCTGTTTCAAGCTTGTAAGTTTGTGCTAATTTTTTTTTTTTTACTTCAGTAATTGGAAATTAATACATCTGGAGAAAGAAACATTTTTGCCAGTGCAGATGTGCAAACACATCCAGATTAGATTCAGCTATATTTGCCAACTTGAATACCCTAATGTAACCAACCCACAAGTGAACCCCACCTCACCACCATCCACTCAATTACCAAGTGACATTTTAGAGGCCATGTAATAATATCCCTGTAATTAAAGAAATAGAGAGGAAAAATGATTTATGGTACATAAATTGTCATTGTCTTAATAAAAGTCTGGCCACATAAAGTACCTAAGTGGGTAAAGACCTGTTCCTGCTGCAAATAGATTTACACCAGACAAGGTGATATTCTATCAAGATTTTGTATGCATATTTTTCATACATTGACTATGAAAAAGTAGATGACTTTGGGTTTTCTTTTAATTTTTCCAGAGTCATCACTGAAATAAATTTCCCTTCAAATTTAACTATCAATGCTGTTGGAAATCATTGAGTCAATTTTTGCAAATGTATTTAATTTAGTCGTCCAGGATATCATTTATAGAGTATTATTTGGTACACATGAGATTTCCCTCAACATGTAGTGATCTAATCTGTATCTTTCCTTGATTTCTACCAATCTGAATTTCTTGAAAGTAGGCACTATATTTTCCAAATTAGTGCTATTTATATCCATGAAACCCCAAATGTAACAATCATAAACTATTAAGAAAGCTAATATTCAACTGCTAATAAGAGAAATGCAATATATTTTATCACCCCTAAGATATGACCCAGATACAATCCACTATACCATTATCATTACTGCAGTAACAGACTTTAGAGGTAATATGTCCATCTTATATATGCTAAAGGTTTGAAGAATTCCTGAATAGTGCTTGGGCACTAGTTCAATTTCTATCTTCAATTTTTGAATTTCGCTGCTCATCATTAAAATAATAAAAGGAAGGATTCTTAAGTTTTGTAGGCAAAGGAGTTCTGATGAGAGTGGGAGATTTCTGGGCACCCTGATTATTTAAGTCAGAAAATCTGACCCATAGAAGTAGGGTTAATATTGCCCTAGAATATAATAAATATTTTAAATCTATCTATTAAAGTGTTACACAGGTCTCAAAAGTATCAAGAAGATACATAAATAAATTATCTGGCCACCTGAAAAAGAAAAACTATCTTTAAGAAAATATGCATCCACTATTGTCAGTATGTCATCAAAAACCACTTCATATGCAAGGATGCCTGATAATGCAACACTTGGCCAGTGGAAAACTGTCAACAGTAAACAATCATAACATGACACAGATCTGGAAACAATGGAAAGGCATACTAAAGTGTTAATACAAATCTATTAAAAATATGTTATGACATTGTCATAAATGTGAACATTAGGAAAATAGCAAAAAAATATAAATCATCCATAAAAAGTAACCATATGTAATTTCTGGCTCAAAAGTGTGTAATAATTAGAATATGCAATTTAGATAAAATTTATGATTCCAAAAGAAAGCTCCAATGTACTTCAAAAATAGATCAATAAATATCTCTCCTTGTCCTTTGCATTCTACATGAGAGAGGCACAGAAAGGATTGGTCTTCAGAATCGCCAAAGGAAACAACTCTACTGGCACATTGATTTCAGATTTCTGGTCTGTAGAACTGTAAGAGAATACATTTCTCTTGTTTTAGGACACCAAGTTTGTAGTAATTTGTTATAAGTCCTGTGAAAATAAGACTTTATCCACGAATAATTTCCAAGGATAAATTTTGTTTATTGTAACTGGTTGGGATAGGTAAGTTAAAGGAACAATGCCATTTCATTTCTATGGGTGTCAGATGACATTGTTACACAAAGATTACCAGAGGCCAATGTCTGGGAACACTGTACAATGATATTAAGAAAATGGTTATTCCACAAAGCAGATGGAATCCTAAATTACTGAACAATGTTGTATAGCCATGTTCCCAGGCACTGAGTTTGAGAGGTAAGTAGGAGAACTTCATTTTGTTTGGGGAGTAAAGTAGAGAATAATACTGTAACTTTGACACATACTGTGCTACTATTCCATAGCCATGTGTTATAACAAACACATTTGTAAGTTCATTGTTAGAATTAAAATGAAAGCAATTTATTCAGACAACAATAGTCCGGACCAAAAAATATTTTATGAGGTTGATTTTAATCTCCTAATTGATGTATTAATTGTGTAAACTGATTTTATAGAAAAATAAATCTCCACGTGACAGAGGCAGAGATTGAGTTATACCACAAACCAAGGAACGTCATGGATTGCCAGCACCAACCAGAATCCAGGGGAGAGGCATAGAATGGATTCCTGCCTCTAAAAGGAAGCATGGCCTTACTGACGCCTTGACTTTAGACTTCTAACCTCCAGTTAATCCTGTTAGTCTGTGGTACTTTGTTACTGCATCCCTTGCATTCTAAGGCAGACATGAATGATGCTCAAGGCTTAAAGACAAATATATTTCTGGGGCTGCACAGAGCACATGCTGGTGTGGCAAGAAAGGGCTTGGGATTTCTGTTTTAGATATCAAAATTCCTTCTGACTTTCCTGTGCCTTTCGGTTATTAGTATTCTTGAAATTACTAGTGTAACCTGTCAACGGGTAACATTTATGACTCACATGATTATAAATTTGATCTTTTTCTTATTCAAGACATTAACAGAATAAACAGGAAATATTGACAGTGTGAATAGAGGCAGAAAATGCGTCTGATCAATTTCAATATGTTTAAATGAAAAACATTCCTAGCCCACAAGTAATAGAAGTGAACTTTCTTAATATAATAGGGATATCTACAAAATGGTACAACTAACACTATGCTTAATGATGGAATATTGCACACTTAGCCTGAGTTCAAGTAAAACAAAGATGTTTGTTACCACTACTTGTTATCAATATGTAGGGTCTAGACAACACAAAAAGGCTAGTGCAAAAAGAAAAAAAGAAATAAAATATATAAATATTGGGAAGGAAAAATTAAAATAATTATTCACAGATGACACAAATATGCAGAAAATATAAAATCTAACATGACACTAATAAAATGAATATAATAAGTTTTTAATATTGCTTGGTACAAAATCAATTATAACCTTCTTATCAAAAAATTAAAAATGAAGTTTATAAAGTGATATCATTTGATATACTATAAAAATATTTTTATGTAGGAAAAATTAAAACAAAAGATTTGTAACATCTTTACGTGGAAAACTATAAAGTACTGCTTAGAGAAAACGAAGAAGAAAGAAATAGAGAGATTTAGCATTTGTATAGAATGGAAAATTTTATGTTCTTATGATGTCAAATACAAATTGAACTATTGATTCAATAAAAATCCAAATCAAACTTGTAAATTGTATTTTTTTGCAATATGAAAATTTCATCACAAATTTATATAAAAACAAAATTAACTGGAATTACCAAGATCTTCAGGTAAAGAAAGCAAAAGGATTTATAATCTCAGATATCAATAATTAATATAAAACTCAAACAAATAAAAGAGCTGATATTGTTGCAAAGATAAATATGTCAATGGAATAGAATAAAATCAAGCAACAGATTGATACAAATGTACATACTCCGTTTGCAACAACAGAGAGATTATATTTTATGCCAGAGCATCTAGATATTTTGTGGGGGGGAAATGAACTCTGAGCCTTACTTCATACAATATATAATAATTTGACATGACTAACAAATCTAAATGCAGAAACTAAAATAATAAAGTTTTTAAAAGAACATATAGGGAATGCACTTGTGCTGAAATATGGTTTTTAAGACAAAAATGCATTAATCATAAAAGAGAAAGTTGCTACAATTAACAAAAGTAAAACTTAAACCTTTGTTACCATGCTATATTTTCCAAAATTTCATTGCACATAAGATTCATTTGTGACTTCATATATGAGTCACCGATGACTCTTTTTTACATAATTACAGTATTATAATATAAAGCAAATGTCAAGCTACATTTTTTTCAATTCATTCCCTTCCCTGAGAAGTCAGAAGATGAATGCACATAAAATAGGAGAGGTATCCTGATATTCCACCATCCTCACATATAGAGAGATTTTTGCTTATTTTTAACAGGTTTTTACAATTTACAACAAATAAGTCTGTGTAATTGGTTGAAAATGGCTATTTCTGAGAGCTTTATGCATTCCAGAGTTTTCTTGAATGTAATTTTGCATTCACAAGGAAAAGTGACCAGATATTCAGATGAAAATATTCATCCCAACTATAATTTTCATTTTAGAAGTCTCAAGATATGATATGTTCCAACATAAAATATGATTGACAATCAAAATAGTAAGTGATATATTTGTCATTTTAATTATATTATCCTGTTGATAGTTTAGTCATAAACTTTAGAAATCTGGGAAACAAAACAAATTTTTAAGTATCTAACAAAATTAAAAATGTGAGTGATAATTTCTGTATTTGGTAAAGGATCTGTTTATTTCACTTATTAGAATGTACTTTCTTTGGACGTACAAATGCCCGTCTCTGGGAAATTTTTGTGCCCAAGAATAGATTAGCATTTAAGTGAAATAAAATGTAATAGATATACAGAATTATGTTATCTATATTAGCGTACTCACATTAAAAAGATCTATATAGGCATATAATTAAATGAGCATACCTCTCCATCTCCCAAAACAATGACACTGCAGAATCATAACCCCATTAAAATTGTTGTCTTGATTTCAAACATATATTTTGAAAGTAGAATAAACAGAAACCAATTAGTCACATTTCCATGAGTCATTCTTTAAATCTTGTTGTGTTATACCTTGTGATATCTTGGAAATAAAAGGCAAATCTTTTTAGAGCATTGATTAAAGTCCTAAGTTGGCAGGGGTGAGTAAATTTACTCAATGATGTACGTGTCGCCTGAGAGATTCAAAGGAGGTTTGGTTGAAGGTAAGTAAGCAGCTAAAATATTTCTTCTACATATCAATTTTATCTAATATAATTATTGTTTTGTCCCTATATTTCCTGAGAGAACTACTTCTGTCAGGCCAACCATGCGTGCAGGTCAGTTCTTCCTCGTGTTTTAGACTGTAATCCTAAGAAGGCCTTATCTGTGGTGGAACTCAGGTAATAGGAACTGACTGTATCCCCACATGAGTAAAAGCACACATCATTTTACACAGTAAAATGAGTCTATGTACAAATAAACTGGAGTCTCCATGGAAATCTTTTCATGATTCTCTGATGTAGGAAAATTTCAAGCCCAGAGACATTAATTTATAATGAAAATATTTGAGTTCCTAGTAGTGTAACTAATTGTCAATACCTGAAAAGAATCTGTGGAAGAGCTATTAACACAAGCACAAATCTAAGAATCCATAGCCTCTGTTTTTAATATCCCACAGATAGATACTCTGTGAGGTAAAATACCAACTACAAAACTAAAATATTTTATTGGAAGATCAGGCAAAGAGAAGGCCGTTTATCATTCATTAGTTGTGAAGCAGCAGATAAAATAAATGAAAGCAGATGAATTGATTCCCTTTATAAAGAAAAGCAAAAAGAAAGTTCAACAATAGATTCAAAGATCTAAAGAAATTTAACTGGACAAAGTAAACATCATCATAATATGAATTTGAAGTCCAAATTGAAAGTCAAATAGTTTTGTAGGTGCACATGTGATGCATATGTTCATTTAAAAATAGTTCCCTGCACATTAGCTATTTATTTGGATTGTATTAGCTTTCAGGGCTTTTATGGTAAAAACATACACACACACACATATTCCTAGACCTTCACCAACATGTAGTCTTTTGTAAGTGCTCATGTAGTAACAAGTTTTGTTTTTTATAGGATTTCAGTGATGGGGATTAAAGATAAAACCAACAGACTTTTAGTAGGAGATTTTCCAGAGGGCTTGAAGTAGAAGTTGAAAAATCAGTTGATGAGTAGAGGTTACCCTGGTGATTAAAGACATGAAATGATATTCTGTGAGCAATGTTTACTAAAATAGCTGATACATGAAATGTCTTCAATAAATGGAGCCTATTAGTTTTATTTAAAGGAACATATCGAGAGGAAGAGGGATAAGAGAACAAGTAGTTCTCTTGTGCTTTATTTGGAACATGTGCTTTATTTGGAACATGGTGAGTGTGATTCACAAGGGATATGTTCCAGTAGATATGTTGGTTTGAATATATGTATTTGAGAATCAAATAACATCATTAAAAATAAAAATACAAAATTAATATCTATCAATTGAAAGACAATTTTTTGAACTACAAGAATTGATGAAAATATATAACCAATGTCACATAGCTGAAGAAAATACTAGAAAATAACAGTTAAAAGGGTCAAAGATAAAATATCACTTGTGTTTTTGAAACTAGTTTATCAGAGGACTTCCATGAAAGAACAACTAAGTATAGCATGAAGTAAAATACTCTGTATTGTGCACCACTGTGGAATATAAGTGATGACTTAGGGACAGAGAAATCGAAGAAAGAGTCAGGTTTAACAAGAAGGGAGCTGGATAAGTGTGCATGTGTGTGTGTGTGTGTGTGTGTGTGTGCAATCATGTGTAGACTTCAGAGCTGTTCATGGGAGAAAATACACATGATATAAACAGAAGCAGAAAAAAAACTTTATTCTTAGAGCTAGAACAGAAACTTCATGTGACAACAGAATGTGCAAGATTAACAAAAATTATTTGATATATAAGGAATAAAATGTCAAGTAAATATAACAAAAAGAGACTTTTTGAGAGTCAAATGACATCCTTACTCCTCATGAAATTGTAAACTAATAGCAATAAAAAGTAATCTTCCCAGGGTACAGATTTAAATGGTAAAAGTTTTAAAAAGTGTAAGAATTTTAATTTTAAAACCCTGAAAATTAAGATTAAGTACCACATGATAATAAAATGTCTTTTAATATTACATGCAGATTGGACAGAATTTAGGAGTCAACAATGAGAAATGGGACAGTAACAAGATTCATTCTGCTGGGACAGACAAACTACCCACAACTGCAGATTCTGATATTTGTTTTCCTCTTTCTCACCTATATGTTGAGTATAACCAGGAACCTGACAATCATCTCCCTTATCATACTGGATTATCACCTTAAAACAGCCATGTACTATTTCCTACAAAATTTCTGCTTCTTAGAGATCTCATTCACATCTGCATGCATTCCCAGGTACTTGTATAATATAGCAACAGGGGACAAGGTCATTACCTATAATGCTTGTGCCAGCCAAGTATTTTTTACTGACCTCTTTGCAATAACAGAATGTTTTCTCCTGGCTGCCATGTTCTACAACTGCTATGTGGCCATCTGCAAACCTCTGCATTATGTGACTATCATGAAGAGCACAGTCTGCAGAAGAACTGTCCTTTGCTGTTGGGTGGTTGTCCTGTTGATTGTCATCCCCCACTTAGCATGGGCCTAAATCTGGACTTTTGTGATTCTAACATCATTGATCATTTTACCTGTGATGCATTTCCCCTCCTGAAGATTGCCTGTTCAAACACTTGGTTCATGGAACAGACCATTATAATCTGTGCTGTGTTGACCCTCATTATAATACTGACGTGTGTAGTTTTGTCCTACATTTATATCGTCAAGAAAATATTAAGATTCCCCTCTGCCCAACAAAACAAAAAATGCCTTTTCAACGTGTTCTTCCCACATGATTGTGGTTTCTATCACCTATGGCAGCTGCATCTTCGTCTATATCAAACCTTCAGCAAAAGATTCAGTGATGATTAATAAGGGTGTAAGAGTGCTCACAACATCCATTACTCCTATGCTGAACCCCTTCATTTACATCCTGAGAAGCAAGCAGGTAAAACAAATGTTCAGTGTCTCAATCAGTAGAATTCCAATATTTTCTAAGAAGAGAATATGAAGTCTGGTTAGCATATAACGTTTAAAAATACTCCAGGTTATACTGGAGCAGTCTCTCTTTCTCTCACAAAACTCTATTTAAAACACATCCAGACATCCGGACTCCCACTGCCTGCTGGCGTGTGGGAGCATACTCTGAGGGAGGCAGGGCTCTGACAGGAGGTGGAGAGGGGTTTAACTTCTGTGGATTTGGCTGCCTGGACCCCCTCATAGCTTTAGGGAACAGATAAGCCGGCTTGAAACAGTGCCAGGCTGAGGGAGAGGCAAAACTGCTGAGCAAACTTGTTTTACCCAGCTGCCCGCTGATACTAAGGCTTGGCCCAGAGGTTGCGGAGTCAGCCAATTTTATCGCTCTGCACTGACAAGCATCAAAGCTTCAGCACTCATGGGGAGGTAAGGAAGTGAGTAGGGCTTGATTAGTTTCCACGACCCTATTTAGGGTGCCCTTGGTGAAGGGGGTGATCTAGCAGAGGACTCCTTTGGGTCCCTTATACGCCACACCCGCCCCCAAAAAAAAGAGAAAAAAAAAAAAGACAGTCACTTTAAAAAATGAATTCCTGTTCTTAATTTAGTATGCTACCAAAAATTTCCCTTAATACCTACAGATAGAACCCTGAAGGGTAATTGATAAATGCAAGCAGGCTGAGAAGATCCACAAGTACACTAGAAGGAAAACTTTCTCCTTAGCTTTGTTTGATTGCTTGATGGTGTGATTGTTTGGCTTTTCTCTGTTTATTTGTTGTCTCTTGCTTTTCTTTCCTCTTTCCTCCCCCTTCTTTTTTCTTTCATTTTTTAAATTAGGTGCTGCTAGCTTGTCTCTTCTTTGCTGTGCTTCTTCCTCAGTGATTTCCCATTCTCTGTATTTACTGATACTGCTTCACAAGCTATCTCTTATTCTTCCCTCATCTCTCTGCCTTCTGCTTTCTGTTGTGGTTCTTAGACACCATGCTTTTTCATTAGCCCACAACTTAAGGGTGTCAACCTCTATTCTATCTATTTTGTTTTCTTCTTTTTTAAATTAATATTAGCCTTTTCCTTTTAGCCCTTTCTTTACACTTTCTCTCCCTCATTATCATTCTAGCCTTCTAAATCACTATATATATATTCCTCTATCTGGTTTCCCAGCCCATTGAAAGTACTCCACTTTTTTTCCTATTACTCTACAGTGCATACACAAGTTAAATATTCATTTCACTAAGTCCAATTTGGCCTCTCTACTAACTTTCATTACTATTACTATTATCCTTCTTCCATTCTCACATCTTTTGATTCCTCTGGCACTAATCTTTTCCCTTCAAGGTAACATAGAAAGAAGCAAGGAAACAAAATAAGAAGAAAAAGTGTCAAAGAGAAAACTTAACACACACACAGAATCACCAACTAAATAAAACTCTAGAGGAGAGAGAAGCTAATCAATGAATAAACCCAGCAAGATAAAATGATGACTAGAGGGCAATAAAAAATTACAAATCACACTGAGAAACAAGAAGACATGGACCACTCCAATGAACAAACTAAAATCCAGGAATATATGCAGCACATCGAACAACTAATCAAAGATTCCCAAACAAATATCATGAACCATCTTAATGAAGTGAAGGAAGAGATTAAGGATATGAAGAAGACACAAAGAGAACATACCGAAGAAATTGTACACATACACAAAAAGATAACGGATATGATGGTGATCAATGGCACAACCCAAGAAATAAAAAAGACGCTGGAGCCACATAAGAGCAGATTTGAACAGGCAGAAGAAAAAAATAGTGATGTGGAAGACAATACAGCTGAAATCAAACAGATAGTCGAAAAGATAGACAAAAAAATAGAAAAAATCCAGCAGGGACTCAGGGATTTAACTGACAACACAAAATGTGCAAACATACTCATCATGGCATCCCAGAGGGAGAAGAGAAGGGAAAGGGAACAGAAGGAGTGTTGAAGGAAATAATGGCTGAAAACTTCCCAATCCTATTGAGAGAGATGGATGTACAGATCCAGGAAGCAAAGCGCACTCTAAAAAATATAAATCCCAACAGGACAACTGCAAGACATATACTTGTCAAAATGTCCAATGCTCAAGACAAAGAGAAAATACTCAAGGCAGCAACAGAAAAGAAAACCATCACATACAAGGGAAGCACAATAAGCTTAAGTGCTGATTTCTCATCTGAAACCAGGGAGGAAAGAAGACAGTGGTGTGACAAGTCAAAATACTAAAAGAAAAAAACTTCCAAGCACGAATTCTCTATCCAGCAAAACTGGCATTCAAAAATGATGGAAAGTTCAAAATATTGACAGATAAACAGAAATTAAGAGAGTATGTCAATAAGAAATCAGCACTTCAAGAAATACTAAAGGAAGTTCTACAAGTTGAAAGGAAAAAACAAGGGAGAGAGAGTTGAAGGAGAGTTTAAAAACATCTAAAAAGAAAAAAAAAAAACAGAAACAAAACAACATATGACATACATTAATCCAGAGAAAATATGGCTGAAGTAAGAATTTCATTGCAAGTAATATCATTGAAT
>JAQZBX010037216.1:0-17848 GCA_029593785.1 Cabassous unicinctus | reverse complement strand
CTCTCCCTCCCCTCAGAACCTCTGGTAATCGCTATCTTTAGATCAATGTTACAAGTTCTTCTCTTCCCACATGCTAATAACTACAATAACAGTAAGTCTTCTTTGGTCTATGGTTGCACTCTCCCCTTATATTTATTCATTCCTCAATCTCGAGGAATTTGGGATGTTATCTGCTTTGCTTCAGATTGAGAGGGGGCTTAGATAATATGGGGCAGATGGAAGCTTAATTTTTCTTAAGTATTTGTAACTGTAGAAATACAGGAATGCTAGGAATTAGAAGTATGTATGATGTAAGGAAACATTACAAAGTAACAACTCAGGTCAACCCTGTCAATTACAGCTTTCTTACCACAGTTAAAGTGTTTCCCAAAGCCATTTTAACTGACCTACAGCCTTGGAGGAATCATGAATACCCTCAAAGAATATGAAGCTCAAGTTTGTTTTGCCAATAAGAATGCCTTTAGATGGGAATAATTTTCAGTTAGTTATTAAGCACATGTAGGATAACAATCCATCAAAAGAAGGGAAGAGGCAAGAAGACTTGAATAGTGTGAGGGGCTGGAACTGCAGCCCCTCAAGAATTGCAAGAGGAAAGAAAAATGGTGGTCAACAGAAATGGGAAGAGATCCAACGGGTCAGCAAAGACTTGCCATTGTGAGACCTTTGTGTCCCTCTGTGCTCTCACCCTTGGTGGCCCTACTCCCCATCAAATCAAATGTAATAAATTGTGTCCACATGCAACAGTAAATATGATTTTGGACTGTAGACAATTGAAAACATTTTATAATTATGCTTCCAAAAATTTAACTCCTAGTAGTTCATTTAATTTACAATCAGCTATGATTTCCAGCCAACCTTCTTGCATTCTTGGGAACTCCTGTGAAGATCTAGCTTATAAACTGTTTTCAAATTTCACGGACTTTATAAATTTAGCAATTAATGAGGGTTAAAATGATGTCATGTTTTAAAGACATTTAAGCAATTTTTATTTCAATTTTGCCATTTTATTTTTAATTTTGGTGCCAAGACATTTCCTTGCCTGGCTTAAAACAGTTTTAGAGGCCCCCAAAAGTTCATATGCCCTAAATGTTGGCCTAAAAGCTAAAATAGCTCTGGAAGATATGCAATGTCATTGTGCCAGCAAGAGACAAGCTGTTTCCACGCCTGCCTTATCAGAGCTCCCCATCTGGGATGCCCCAACAGTAGTCTTGAATAACGAAAATTTGCACAGACCACTCAGAGGAATAATCTGGGCTTATGTTTCCTGCTATTCTTGCCGCCATAGACACAAAGAACATGAAAGATAATTCTAAAATGCTAACTAACCTGAGTTTTAACAACTTTCCCTCTAAAGCTCACCTTCACCGTCAACCGTTTTCTTCCCATTCGAATGTACTTCATAGCTGTGCATCAGTATTATATAAAGTCTCTTTTCATTATATCCTATGAAGAAGTCACTGCAGTAAATATATAGCATTTTTACCCTTTGATAATCAACACAAAAGAGAACAAGAGAGTACCATGAGGAAAGAATGGGCCGTATTAAATGTTTCATACCTCTCTTTGTTTGGCTTAACATTGATGTCACCCACGATATGGATATCTGCAAATTTTATCCTAAATTTGCTCAGAAGGGAAGCCATTCTGAAAATATAAGAGAAAAGCACTTCATTGCTGCATATTTAACTATTTTCAATCGAAGAGTTTTTGTGTCTAAGAGATTAAAAGCAATCATGTCTTATTTCAGCGTAGCTTTCAGACAAGCCAATTTATCTAAAGTCTTTGGTTAGTGTTTAATTTTCATTAGCGTTCTTGATGGATACATTAAGTGTGAACTGAGCTTTTCCACAGAAGACAGAAAGAAAGTCATGTAGGTACAGAGATTAGAAAGAGCAAACCAGCTATGCATTCATGTTTCAGGGAGAATAATGCAAAGTGGTCCACATTTCCTTATCATTTGAAAGAAATAGAGAAAGTTTACTTATTGACTGTGATCTTGCTTATCATTTTAAAGGAATTACTGATAATTGCTAACTAATTATTATCTAAACATTATATAATTATACATTAGAGGTTTTTCCTGGCAACTGCTAATTTTGATATAATTTCAAAGTTACAGAAAAGTTGCAAGAATAGTGCAGAGAACTCCCAGATGCACCAATTGTTTACATTTTGCCTCATTTGATTTATCATGCTCTTTGATTCTCTCTTTATATCTATCTACATCTATCTCTCTATCATCTCTTACCTACCTACCTACCTGCCTATCTGCCATTTCAAATTAAGTTGCAGATATCAGACCCCTTTAAGCCCTAACTACTTCAGTGAGTATTTCCTAAGAACAAGGACATTCTCTTATATAGCCAGAGTATAATTCTTGAAATCAGGAAATTTAACATTGATGCCATACTGTCATCTAATCCCTGAATCATTTTCAAATTTCATCAATTGTCCCAATAAGATACTGCAAGTTTTAAGAAAATATAACATCATGTTAGTTTCCATTTTAATGGCTTGATTTATATATGATTACATATGAATATTATATTATTTTAAGAGAAAAATTCATAAACATTATGTATGTATATATACACATATACATATACATATACACACAAACATATGCACACACATATAATATGGATGTTTCTCATCCTTCCATGAGGGAAACCTATTAAAAATTACTCAATAAAATCGTATCGTTATTTTGTGATTTCTGGAAGTGGAGGTTCCAGGAAGGGCTTAGGACTTAAATATGCCATGAAGGACTAAGGGCTGCTGAAGATCATCAGATTTCAGATTTCCACCAGAGACCTCTGAAAGTGCCATGTTCTTAGCATGCTTGTTATTCTCACAACTACACATCAGTTTCCATAGCTAAATTAATGAAAAAGACACTGTAGGACCTTTTTATTATTATTAGAAGGGATCTCACCAGCCATCCATTTAAACTCTTTCATACTACAAATAAGAAACTGGAGACCCAGCTATGTTTAGGACTGCAGCTAGTTGGTGGCAGGGCTGGGTTCAGACCCAGGTGCAGTGTCTCTATTTAGGTGTCTCTTCAGCAAGCTGTGCTAAGAGAGGCTCCCACGAATTAACAGGTTTGGATCTCCCAGAAAAAAACTATTGGGCACAAATGTCTTCAGGCTCTTCCTTTCTTGAATGCATTTACCAGTCAGAACAAAATAAATATTATACAAGATAATGATACTCTCATTCAAGACTTGAGAGGAGGATTCTGTGCCCAATTCCTTTTTGAAAGCATTTGTGGCCAGGAATAAGAGGACTGGAAGATAGGGATCAGAAAAATTATGTGGATAATTTATTGACCAGAAAACCAAGTAATCAGGAGGCCTATCACAGTCTTTAAATCTATTATGCCTCAAAATCACTTAAAGTTCTTAAAAGTGACCATCAGAACAACAAACATCCTAAATGATCTAACATGTGAGTGATAAGTTGCTTACGCAATTTTTTCTTCTTCAATGTGGTTGATCTTCCCTCCAACATAGATTCTTAATTTACAGTCTTTCCATTTTTTTCTGAGAGTCAAGATATAGGGGATAAGGAGTGTTAACCCTGAAATAAAGAGTAAATTATGAACAGAAAGGGTGAGTATATCTAACTGAAAGGAAATGAATAGCTTTACATCTTTATTCATTCCCACAGTCACAACTCCTAAATAATTTTAATTCTCTGGAGAACACAGAAATCTTATTCTTTAACTGGGAGGAGCATTTTCATATACCTTCTCATATAGTTTGTTAAATTTATCAACGTAGAAATTCTGCTTCCAGTGTATATGCTGAAATTTTTTTACCTCCATCATCAAATAACCACCAAACATCAATTGTGCCTTTTCCTTGCTTGTTTTTAAACTGGGTGCTGGCTTCCACCAGTTTCTGGTTGAACTCCCCGACATGCATCGACTGTATTGTGTTAACGCTGCTGTCTGAAAGGAAAGAGAAAATGATGCATCTATTTGTCTTTGGAGGACAGGAACAAAATAACTTTCCAATAAATCTATTGATGAAAACAGAGGAAGGGTAATATATTTATTAACTGTTTTTATACCTATAGATAAACAGTAAGCTCTATTCTTTGAAAAGGAGCACTAAAGCTTGAATTCCTCAATAATTCAGATCACCTTCAATAGTTATATAATAATTTGATACCGGTTTTGTGATTACAGTTTTTATTATAAAGCAGTGGATTCTTTTCAGGTCCTTGGCCATCTGCCTCAGAGTGGAATTATCATTTAGTCATGTAATAATACTAAATTATCTGCTACTATAGCCAAAATATGCCAATTTTTCCAAATTTCAAGTGTAAGTCAATTTAATATTTTTCAGATTTACTTGAAAGTAGAACATATGGTGATTGGTTCTCTAAGGATAAACAATAGAATTAGAATAGAATGAGAAACATTCCTTCATTAGGGAATTCATTCATTTGAGCACAATTTTGGTGTAAGTTTGGTGAACATCTGGATTATAAAGGTTGTCAGGGCCCATGTGTGTCTTGCTCTCTATGACTGCTCCTTGGGCCCCCTGGTTGGCCTGGTTTACTCCTTTGTTTTCTCTGCAAGGAATTTTGTAAGGTTAACTGTTAAGTCACTTAGCTATTTGAATCTCTGTGAATCAAATGGAAAAAGGCAAGAAATATAGAAAGACAACATAACTTTAGTTGAGCTACCTATACTTGAGTACACAGAACATACCTAATTTTTAAAATATAATTCCACTCTGACACATATACAGAAAAAGTATACCTGGGGAAATAGGTGTGTGTTTGTGCAGAGCCCTTATTCCTATTTGCCGGTAGGTATTTCTTTGCCACACAGTTTACATTTTTTCTAATTTCTGTGTCTTTTAAAGTTATGACTCCATTGCTCTCTTTCAAAGAGATGGTGTCAGTGTAGGGCTTAGAGCAGAGCTGACAGCCTCTTCCAAGCGTCCTCTCTGATCTAAGAGATTCTGAAGATGCTTTGTTCTGCCTTTTACTGTTTCCATGTTTTGGGTCTGTCAGTACTGAAGCAATTTTCTTATATTGTCTCTATATCTCTAGGACTTCTGAGGAAGAAAGCAAATTTATTTACAAAATGAACTAAATCCTGCCCTTACTTACATGCAAATCAAAGCACCAGGTATTCATATTTATTTTATGAATACCTGGAGGCAGAGTTGGTTCTGATCTAGAACTCAAAAGAGTAGTCAACCAACTAAAAAAAACCCAGAGTAATGAATGACCCTACTTTAGAGCTCTGTTTGAAACTTTAGCTATTGAAAATGAGAGTAACATTATTATTGCTTTTCTAAACAGTGAGGCATGTTGATTTTAATAGAGCAGATTCAAGGGTCCACTCTTTGAACTCTTTCCATGGATACAATAATTGTAGAGGAAAGCAAATAGTATTTAGCATCCAGAACAATCATATTCTAATTTTTACACCCTTGAAGTCCTGAGGTGTCTCCAACTTTAGATTCAACCACATCATTTTCCTAGGAAATATCACTGTAAGGTGGCAGTAAGTAGTAGGCACTCCCATAGCCTATAGGATATTCCAGGTACCCTATGATACTTCTAGGATTTGAAGGTGGGGCAATATTGGACTCTCCCACCATTTTCTGTAAATATATAAAAGTATTATACTACAAGTAAAATTTCATCCTGGGACTATAATAAGAGAACAAGCAAACAGAACCAAAGGGTAAGAGATGACTTTTACAGGATAGGAGATGACTTCTTTGAAGGGCTGAACATTTTACATGGTTTATGTCAACTCAGACCAGAGACTAAGTCTCTATTTGGATCCTGCTATTTGACTCGGAGAGCCTCACAGTGAAATGATCTTTCCTGGCCTCCCACCAGTGTATGACTCCAGTAAGTATTGAACACTTGTGCATGAAGTAAATGCATGTTAACATTCCGATTTTCTACCAGCAGAGGTCGCTGTGCACCTCATTAAATTCAAACCCATAGTGTTTTTTGGAAAGAAAGCAATTTTCAGAGTCAAATGTTGGAATCACCCATTTATAAAACTCATAAAAACATAAAAGTTAATCTCTCCCATCTTTTGATCCTCTAGCCCGGGATGTATATCAGACTCAGCCAAAATCTATGGTGATTAGTATCAATAAAGTTCCTACTCCATCCAGCATCTGGTTGTGATCAAGACCCTTTTTTAAAATTAGGGTTCTAGTGGATCCCCTATTTATCTGTGATAGTCAACTTTCAATGCCCTGAAATGTCTGCAAGGTGGGCGGGGGCAGATAAACCAGTTTGGGTATTGATTCTTAAATTTCTATCCAATGTCCCCCTTAACTAAGAAGTTTCTCTTTTATGGCACTCAATCTGCTTAAGCATGATGACTCCCAAACCAAATATTGTTATTTTAAGACAAAGTTTTTATAGGATGATGGAACAAAGCACTTGATGTTGATGACAATAACCTCCACGCTCTACAAATACAATCTTCTCAAAAGAAATGTCTTTCAGTCCTTACCTATACTCAATGTCCCCAACATCTTACCTATTGATATCTGACTCCTACAGATACTCAAGTAGTGTCTTACTTTGTAAACTTTCTTGTAAGTTTTTTAAAAAGTATTTACCTTTTTTAGGAGTTGGCTTAGTAATGTTCAACTTGCTGGCTTTTTTAAACAAGCCTCGGATGCCTCCACCACCTTCTTCACATTCATTGTCTTTGATAGTGGCTTCCAATGCCAGTCTCTCCTGTTCTAATTTCTCTAATTCATCTGATAAAGGAAGACAAGCATCACCTACTTAATTCAGATCTATAGAGGTTCTAGGAACAATCTTATAAACTTCTATAATATTAAAATTGTGTATATATGATAAAATGATTATGAATGATATGAATTTTATGAATGATTATTTAAAAAGTAATACATTTCAGCAAATTATATACAGAAAATAACAAGTAAAGCTCAGAAAAATAGCTCTAAATACTAAGTTATAATACATGAAATCATTAGGTTTTTATTTGTGAGGGTAAAGAAGGCTAAATAATGCAGTTTTTATTTATTGCTAGCAAAAAACAAAAGTAAAAACAAACAAAAACACACCGACTATATATAAGATCTTATACACTGGAAGCCACTAATTTACTGACCTAAGATACTGGGTCAGATATTTTACACCTGGAAGTGGTAAAATTATAGAAGTACACTGGGTATATATCAGGCACTCAACAATGCCTCCTGAATTGAAACATAAAACTAGAGAGCAAGAATTAAAGCAAAATAACAAACCTGGTAATAAACTCTACAGGTTCTGAATACAAATTACAGAGAAAACTATCCACCACCAATTCCCTTCCATAAGCTTGGATTTGGTTCTGGAGTGGGTGACTAAAACCAAAGCAATAAAAGCTGAGATTTCTCTATGTCCATCAGAGTTGAAACTGCTGGGTAGGGTTTCATAACACTGAAGTCTGGAACAAGATTCAAGCTGTCCAAAATTGCCTGCTGAAGGTTTAGACCCATAATTCAAGTTTTGATGTTGCTTCTGGCTGCCTTTTATCTTTTTTGGATTCTGATTGTGGCACAAAATTCCTAACTGCTATGTAACGTATGAATCCCTCTCTGACCTCAACCTGCATTAGATGCAGGGTAAATGAGACTAAAATTAGTCATGTGACAGGGCCAAACGGACAGCTTTCTTGCTTACATTGGGCCAGGTGGCACTCTGGTCAGAGTCCATCATCTCACTGCCTGCTGAGAACAGAGCCCTAGAAAATGAGCAATGTTACCAGGAAGAGGGTAGAAAGCATAGATTCCATGTTAAAGATCACTGGCAGGGCTTCTGTAAATGTTAGCCTTCGGAGCCTGGTGCCTGATCTCTCCACGAAACCAGGCTATACAAACTCTAGATTTATCAATTATGTACTAACTAAATCTGTCAGGACGGTCACATCCCTAGATGGTGCTGTTACTCGGCTATGCAGAATTGTCTAGCCCCTTTCCAGGTCTTAGCAATTAATCTTTTGCCAGTGGCGCACGCTTTAAGGTCAAATCACCCATGTGATTTCCCCAAAGCTTCAAAGGTTTTCAAGATCAGCAACTATAGAAAATCTGAGGAATTAGACTGATGTTAGCAAAGCACCAGCAGAAGTTGTGGAGATGAACACAAGCTGCTTTGCACTGGGGGTCATGACCAATGCGAGCTTTGCTGCTGGCTCTATGAATGATTATTAAAAAGGAACGCATTTCAGCAAATTATATCCAGAAAGTAACAAGTAGCTCAGAAAAGTAGCTCTAAATAATAAGGTATAGGCAAGTCATTCATTTTTCTATGCCTCAGATTTCCTATCTGCGAAATTGAGTATTATAACACTCCCCCTCTCCCACCCTCCTGGCTCTGTATAAAGAATAAACAATAGTTTCAGCATAGAGCTTTGGAGCTCCTTAAAAAATAACAGGAGTTCATGCTATAGGCAGTGTAGTGCCACTTCTGGAAATAAGCTTAGTCATGCAAAGCAAATGGGGTATTTAGAGAAGCGGCGGTGGGGGGTGGTGGTATTTATTTATTGCACACTCTTTGGGTGCCAAAGACTAGGCTGCATTTTATTACTTCTCAGACAACTGTGAGATTGTTAGTATTGCTATCTTCATTTTGTAGATGAAGAACTGAAGTTCAGAGAGCTTCAGTACCTTGTAAGAACAGGTAAAGGGGTTCAAATGCAAAGAGGTCTGCTTAACTCCAAAGCCTGTATGCTGCCCTCTATAAATGTTCTTCTTTTGGCTTATTATTATTATTTAGGGGATGTTTTATTTACCTTGAACTCTTTGTTCATAATCAGATAAATCTAAACACTCTCAGGCATTGGTATAATGCCAAATTATTTCCCAAAAACTATGCCGCTGAAACATGTAATTTTGAAGGGAAGATCCCAAAGAGAGGGTGTGTATGATGGGCTGCAGCAGCAGCAGCAGCCAAACTTTGTCATAAAAACCCCGGTGACAGCAATCTGGCTATTATCCACCATTGTGGGGCATCGCAGGAGCTGACTGGCTGGCTAACCTGCTCTTTGCAGTGGTCTGATAAGGTGCGTATTGGTGAGCTTCTTGGGGAAACTCTAAGGGTTGCTGTGGGGAAGGAGTTCTTTTCTCTTCTCTTTTTTTTGGCAGGTTTTAACATACTCTGTGATTGGCCACTGATTGCCATGCTCTTTGTCCTCTGGTTTGGACAGAGGAGGGAAAGAAATCCTTCTTTGTAATGGATTCAGCTGGCTGAGCATACTGGGAGCTACTCCAATGATTTGAGTGAAAGGTATGTACACAGGCCATCCAGGACAGAGCAAACCGCAAAATCGCAAGACTGAGAGACAAAACCAGAATTAAAAAAAAAAAATTATTTGGAATGAGCAGTTCCCTCGAAGCCAATAGAGAGTGGAGCTGACAGGATCTATTCTAAAGGCTCACATCTGCTCGCTTTGCCATCTTGGATTTTCAGATCCATACAGTGACGTGATCACCATGTGCGTGGTGATTTTTGCAAGTTCTTATTAGTGTTAATTCTTAATTATTCACTTTGTAGGTGATCTGAGGCCTCCTTCTGAGCACTGCCTTCTTTTCTCATTTCAGCACTAATGGAAGTGATGTTTTGATTATCTTTTCTCATGAATTATCTAACCAGTGTACTGCTTGCCTCTGTTTGCATGGGAAATCAAGATTAGACTTTGTCAAAACATTTCTTTCAAGAGCAGTGCTGGCCAGTTAACTTGCAAAAGTGTATAGATGGATAGGCACACACTAATTTCCTCCAGGTTGGGAATAAAAACTACTCATCCCATAGCTGCTACCACCGCTGCATTTGCAATGCTTCTGGATTTACAAAGCCCTTTCCACAAAATATCTCATTTGATCTCAACAACAATACTGGATGCTGGCAGAGCTGGTGCTAGTCTCCCCATTTTACCCAATAAGTAAACTTAGGCTCAGGAAGTTCAGGTGATTTCCCCAAGGTCGCACTACTAATGACCCCAGTCTTCTGCTTTCCATTCTAGTGATATCTGCCTGTTGAAGGAATACTGATCTGCACTTTTTTCAAGAAACCCTCCCCACATTTCTCAATCACAATTAATCTCTTCTACATTTCCATAATACTCTGCTTAAACCTTTATTGCAGTTATTAAACTATAACAGTCTGACACAGAATAGACTTTTAAGACATGTGCCTACTTTACCCCCAGTAGACTGCAAACTTCTGGAAGGCGTGGCTTATGTCATATATCATTACCATCACTATTGTGTTTACTTGGTTCCAAAAACAATGTCAAACACTTGGTAGTCATCATATCCTTAAACCCCAAACAACAAATCTATGACGTAGTTACTTTAATTATTCCCCTTTACAACGTGAATAGTGAAACACAGGGAGGATAAGTAATTTGACCAAGGTCACAGTTGAAAATAGTCAAAACTGGGATTTGAACTCAGATCTGCCTGATTCCAAAGCATGCGCTTGGAACTTCACATTCTTGGTTGTGCATACCCTTCCCGTCCTCCTTCCCTCACTCCCACCCCTACTCCATGTAGTGCCTGGCACAATATTTGCACATAAATGGGCTCAAAAATAGTTTGTTGAAATAAACAAAATACTGGTTCAATAATATTCAATACGTGTCAACACTTCTGAAAGTATTCTCTTTGAAAAAGAAGAAGCACGAAGTGATGGGTTGTTAAGGATGGAATGGGAGAAGTGTGTATGCAGGGTGGGGGTAAGTACAGCAGACAATGTTTGCAGAAGTGGAGTTAATGCTAGGGCTAATAGGTACTGGTGGTACAGAGCTGAAGGAGTGAGCGGCTAGTAGGGAAGAAGAAAGGTCCTCTGGAAAGGGCCACCACCTGGGCTTCAGGTAGTACCAGAACACTGGGAATTTGTCTTCTCAAATTTCATAGCGTACCATGGTTTACAAAGCTACATTGCATTTAAGTGTGTGTGTGTGTGTGTGTAGATAGATAGGGGGAAGGGGGGAGGAGGGGAGAGAGAGAGAGAGAGAGAGAGAATGTCTGTCCTCTCTTTTCAGGATTTTAAGATATTCCATGAGGTTCTGATGGTGGAAGAAAAAGCTTAGACCTTTAGGTTTTGTTAGCTGAGGGTGGGTTTCTAATCAGTCTCTTCATATATGTTCCCACACAGTTCTCAAAGTAGGAACAAAGAGTGAATTCTGGACCATGTCTTCATGCAAAGGCCAAAGCCTCCTGAAGAGTAGTTACTATATTTTCAAGTGCTTTATAACTTGATTGTACGGTAATCAATTAGAATGACTATATTTTGGAATTCAATTACTTGTCATGATGGCCTCAAATCTTCTATCCCCAGTCTATTTGTTAAAAGGTGTCTTTTAGAATTAGGCAAGAGTCTAATCCACTTTGAATCTTAAGGAGAGAAAACAGTCAATTATCTGACAACAGAAGGGAAAGCAGGGAAACCCACCGGGGCATCACATCCCCTCCCACTTCACAGCATCCTTTCTCTTTATTAATTATTAAATTATGACTCTTTCCTGGGTCAATCAACTCAAAGTTGCAAATGCTCCTATGAATCAATGTGCCATACTCCAGGTGAAGTCTAGTTGAACTGAAGGCAGGAAGCAATCCTGCAGTGGTTGCCTTCCAATCAAGTAATTATTTACTACGCTGCCATCTGTCTTTATTTTGCTAAGCTACTCGATCAGACACAGCAGTATCCCCATGCTCTGAGATGGTCATAAATCGTGCTGTACTTACACAGAATACTTGACCACAATATATTGCAGATCACGTTTCATCATTTTATTTCCTACTAGTACAATTTGGAGTCTTTGATGTAGTTGGCAAACTTGCTAAATACCTCTGGGAAGCAAGCTATGTGAAATACAGCGTTCTTTTGTGTTGTCAGGCAATTAATTTATTAAGAGAAACTATCGGCCATCAGTATTGAATGAGTTGCCACAGCATACAAGTAAGAATGATATGAGCATCGATCTTATTTACATAAAAAGTTATTCTCCTCACATAAGCCAGTGACACACTATAGAAATAATTGTCATTAGCTGGTAAATTACCTATAAAGCTGATTTCTATTCACTGCTTTATTAACTACAGTATATGGGCACTCTGAATTGCTAATATTTCCTTTAAATTATAATCTGTGATGACACCATGGTGTCTGTGTTCAAAAGCTATGGTGATAATTATTAACATAGCGTAATGCAATACTTAAGATTTATCAGGCTCTTATTAAGCCCCATATTACAGTATAACATAATGAAACACAAGCTTATTTCTTCCAATTCAAAATTTAATATGAAGTTTGTGTCATAAATTACATAAACTTCAAAACAATGCATGGAAATGTGGCATAAAGTTAATCTCTATCATTATGCTGTTATTTTTTCCGCATGTTCTTCATGTGTTTGGGTAACATTGTTTTTTGTTTACCTTAGATAGTTGGCACTTAAAATTATTTTATTAGCATCCAACTGTATTTTCCCTTTCTGAACTAAGAAGCTGAAATACTTCAAACATCGGAGTTGATTTAAATAAGATACATCCCTTGGGAAATTAAAATAGGTTTGCCGTTCACTGTCAGGATTCTTTCAAAAATACTATGGAATTCGGTTGCTGTGTTGCTTTATTGGACTAAATTAATGGTGCATTTTGGCAGATGGAGCAGTGAGGGGTGGGAGCAATATTTTTCAGCTATATCACATCTTTCAGCTTGAAGAGACCAACGTAATATACAAAGCAAATGTGTAATCTAAATACAAATTGTATTTTGTATTCTCATTTTTTAGATGGAAAACATTAGAGCAGAAAGGCAGAAAAAAATGAAAGTAAATCTGGGAAGTTAGCAACAGAACAGGTCTCTTAATATTAGGTTCTTGTAATCACCCTCAAAGTGGGAGGTCTATCTTACTACAGATTGGCAGTCCCTATGTTGGATGTTTGAAGGTATGCTTGGAAACAGCTTTGCCACATTCCCATATCTCGATTTCACCACTGCCACTCATTTTTATGTAAGTCATTGTCTTCTTTAGGTCTCCTTTTTAAAATGTAGAAAAGTGGTAGAATAATGGGCTTTGGCTTCAAACAGACACAGATTTGAATCCCAGCTCTACCAACTACACACCTTGTGAATCTTGGGTAAGCCTCAATTTTATCAGCTATAAAATGGGGACAGTATACTTTCCTCATAGCATAGTTGGGATGATAAATTGTTATATATGAGCATGTAGCATAATACTTGGCACAAAATAATTTCTCAAAAATGTCAACTACTGTTGTTATTAATTTATTAAGTTCCACTAGGAAGGAATGAAAATTAATCATGAACATCCAGTAGGGATTAGTAAATCTAATCTGGAGATATAAAAGGACTATAAAAGAGAAAAAACGAATTGACAAGGGAAGCTGGAAGCATCAAAGATAACCTATATATTACACTTTTACACAGAGTGGACTCTACTCCCAGTTTAATTTTTTAAAGGCTCTTCATATATGATCATAGCATATCTCTACCTTATACAAATGCTGGTCTCTAGTTTCTTCTTCTTTTTTTTTTCTGCCTCCCCCCAAACACACCAAAATGGTTGCATCAGAAAATGCAGCTAATCCACTCGAATTCCCTTCTGTTTTGATGGAGACGATCATGAAAGAGCCGAATGGAATCTGGAGCCATCAGGCACCAGTGCTCTCAAAACCCTTCCACACTTTTCCTACCTGTTGAACCCACCCAGCAAAACCCGGCTCCTCCTCCATTCTTGCTCTTTTGAGACCAAATGCTGCTCGAGGAAACTGGACGACCACAACTGGGTTCTCACTGTTGTAAGCAGATCAGTCATTGCATTCCCTGGTAACTTTCATTCCTCATCATGACTATTTTAAACTTTCACAAATTTCTCCTCTTCCTCAATTACTGAAACATCTTGCAGAAATTAATTCATCAGTTTATTTCACCAAGGATGTTTATTTTCAATGATGCTGGCTTTGTGGTTTTTGTGATAAGAAAAATAATTGATGACCACCTTGAATTATTCTATATTTCTGATTCATAGGACAAAGGCCGCTCATGTTAGTGATGGGGAAAATACAGGGATAAGAGACACCATGGGTCAGCGCTTGAGTTTAAGTTCCTTTGTTAGGGTTTTTTTCCTGTATCATGCTCTGCTGTACCAGCACTTAGAACACTGTCAGGCACAGAGTAGGTGCCCAATAAACATCTGTTGGTTGACTGGAAAAAGTACATACCTTGCACCTGAAGAACCTGAGAGATGTCAAACCCTTGGCTGATTCTGACTATGACCACGCCAATCTCAAAATCAAACGCGTCACTGGAAGTGGAAGCAAAGTGGTTAGTGATTTAAATGGCTCCTTTAATCCTCAAGTTTGGGACTAATATTAAACTTGTTTCTAGGACTGTGATATAATTGAACTATTAAAATTCACACTTTAGAATATAACCAAGAGCTGGAGCCTTTTTCTGTTTGTATGTTTGTTCTCTCTTTGTGTCTTTTTTATATCATGGTAACATATATCTAAAATAAAATTTACCATTTTAAGAGTACAATTCAGAAGTATTGATTACATTCACAATGTTGTGCTACCGTCACCAACATCCATTATCAACACTTTTCCATCACCCCAAGCAGAAACTCTGAACCCATTAAGCAATTACCCTCCAGCCCCTCTTCCCCCCAACCTGGTAACCTCTAATCTACTATTTGTCTTTGTGAATTTTCTTATTCAAAGTATTTCATATAATTGGAATGATACAATATTTGTCCTTTTGTGTCTGGCTTATTTCACTTAGCATAATGTTTTCAAGGTTCATCCATATTGTAGAATGTATCAGAACTTCATTTCTTTTTACGTCTGAATAATATTCCATTGTATGGACAAACCTTTTGTTTATCCATTCCTCTGCTGATGGACACTTGGGTTGTTTCCACTTTTTGACTGTGGTGAATAATGCTGCTATGAACATTGGTGTACAAGTATCTGTTTGAATCCCTGCCTTCAGTTATCTTGGGCATATACCTGGGAGTGGGACTGCTGGGTCATATAGAAATGCTATGCTTAACTGTTTGAGGAATAGCCAAACTGTTTTCTATAGATTTTTAAAAATGTATTCTGAGTAGAGGTAACTAAATCACTCACTCTGGAACCAATTTATCCAAATAATATTACCAACTAGAATTTTGATTGAGAGGTTTTCACATACTTTTTAAATAAATAATTATTTTATGAAGTAAGCAAAACAATCATTGAAATATTTAGAATAGAGAGTTTTCAAGCAGCCAAAGTCCTTTGAAATTGACTGCCAAACCTCCCATCTGTTGAGGAGGAATCTCTCCATAACATTTATGATATCAAGTTCCTGGTTAAAAATGTCTCCAGTTCCTCTAAGGAACTTTTACCCTTGAATCTGGACAGGCTTTTTGAAACAACGGTTTTTCAGAGTCCCCTTGAAGATGGCTGTTTTGCCTTCTCTCCTCCCAAACCAATGGAATAAGATTATCTAGATGGGAAAGATAGTTCCCTCTCTTTTCTCTCTGTTCATGTAGAATATGTTTTCTCTGGCTCCAAATAGAGAGTCTAACCAATTAACACTTTGGGTATATTTAAAATTTTCTCCTTGGGTTTTCCTTTATTTACTCTTCTATGGACTTGAAACCCAGGACTCCTTACCATTGGGTCATTCCCTCCCAGACACAATACAGTTTGTGATTGTCCCACCTTATGCAATAGGTTTCCAATGGCCAAAGTAAATCTGAATTTTCAAACAATAATATAAATAAGTTCAGTGTAACATGAATATTCACTCAAAATTAAACCATAACTGATCATCACTTAACATAACAGAGCCACTCTAGCAAAAGCAGCCAGAAAGTAAATTCCCGATAAGCCAATCCTTGAAAATAGACAATATATTCTATTGTCTATAGTCTAAAAATGGATATGTTCCACATTTGGATTCTGTGTTAGGCAAAATAATGGACCCCCAAAGTCATCCATGTCCTAATCCCAGGAACCTGTGAATATGTTACCTTACATGGCAAAAGGGACTTTGCAGATGTGATTAAGTTCAGGACTTTGAGATGGGAGTTTATCCCGGATTATCCTGTGGGCCCCATGTAATTACAAGTGTCCTTGAAAGTAAGATTGGGAGGCACAAGAGGAGGTCAGAGTGTTGTGATGACAGGAGGACTCAAAGCACCATTTGCTGGCTTTAAAGGTTGAAGAGGGGGCCCGTGAGCCAAGGAATGTGGGCAGGCACTGGAAGCTGGAAAAGGCAAGGCAAGGAGTCCTCCCTTAGAGCTTCCACAAAGGCATGTAGCCAGGCTCACACCTTGATTTTAGCCCAGGGTCAGACTCTAACCTAACAGAACTGTAAGATAAAAATTTGCGTTGTTTTAACCAAGTAAATTCGAGGTAATTTTTTATGGCAGCCATAGAAAACTAATACAGATTCCAATTAAAGTTCAGTCACCCTTAAGAATACTACAGACCTTTAAAATCTCTTATTCAAAGAAAATTGGTAAAATACTATATTATTATAATAATATTCTGTTGGTTAATAATAACACCATGTTTTACTTTGTCATAAAACAACAAAAAGACTAGAAAGGGATATAGAACATAAATGTATGATTATCTTCCTTCTATATTAACTCCATTGCTGATAAAGTAAAATCATTTACTTTAGTGAGCCAGCTAGTTTTTTTTTACTAGTACTAGTATTGGAACTTTACTACCAAGAAAACCATTCTTTATTGTAAAAACCAGAGGCCTCCTTGGTACAGTATTGCTGGGTTTGATTATTTTGGTTGTTTTGAATTTCTAGTATGTTTGGGATGGTGAGGAGGTTGGAAGATGGCCCTAGGTAATTTTGCATCAAATAATGGATTGTTTGAAGATTTACACACTTCTTCCTTTTTGCTTATCTTTTTTCTTTCTCCACCCCCTTTCTTCTCAGAGGTGAGGATGGAATTTTACTGAAGCAATCTGGATAGCAGAAGGCAGATTTAATTCATCCCCAAGAATATCTGGTCAGCAAGTGACTGTAATTCTAAATGTATCAAAATGATGTTTGCTGAGCCTGGCAAAATTCTCATCCTGACCAGAATCAGGCCCGGTTTAGCTTGAACCTAGTGCATTTAGAGGCCTTCCGGGAGCCAGAAGGCAGCACGTGGCACACTAGCTTTGGGAAACACAATCCAGGAAAATGCATTTAATACATGGGCTCCCCACCTTAGGAATACTGTTAAGTAAATTTCTGTTTGGTTAGTGATGCATATAATTTCCAAAGTTAAGCTTTTTCTTATTCCTCTTTACAGTAGACCTAATATTAGAATGCTTTTGTTATTATGTTGTACAAAGCTCTTCTAAATAATAATAACTGTGGTGCTCATTCTAGCAGGGAGCAGAGGAAATAGCCTGCATAAGAAACACTAAGTATGCTTGTTCTGAAGGGGTGAGGATTTCTCCTCTGTGTAGTGTGGACTTTTAAGTGCAACAGTAGGCGTGAAATCAGAGTAAAACCAGATCCCAGGCAGGAGAAACCTTCCATTTTCAGATCTATTTGTACAAAAGATGGCTGTTGGGCACAGATAACATTGCCCCTCTGGAGAGGAGTCTCATTAATTATTTTCAAGACTGGAAGACAGGCCCTATTATCTAGATTGGTCATTGAGGACACCCTGCTTCTCTTTATATGTGTAGTGCTTCTGTTCTCCGATTCAAAAGAAGGAAAGCAGGAAGCGGGTGTGGCTCAGTGGATAGAGCCCCCGTTTGCCATATGGGAGGCCCGTGTTCGCTTCCCGAGGCCTCCTTGT